>APFE031447436.1:78093-103770 GCA_000404065.3 Pinus taeda | reverse complement strand
GCACTAAGGCGCTCAAAAATAAGTGTACATGTCTCAATAAATCCGACGTCCTCAGTACATCTGAGACGTATTTCTCTCAAAAAAGCAGTGGAAAATAAAACCTAGGCGTCTACTGCAGTGGGTTATGCTCTCTGTAGCATGCCACCGCTCGTTCCACCCGCCTCAGAAGGCGGTGCATCCTGGGTTCCACACCCACTGTATGGATCTGTGCAGCTAGGGGGACCTCCTCGATCCCCTAGTAATCTGGGACTCCTGCCAGTAAGCCCTTGAGATTGTGCACCACAGTCTCTGTCTGGTCGCCTCCTGCAGGAGCCAAGGCCAAGATGGCAGCGCCTTGCCCCTCTCTCCGTGCCTCTGGAGCCAGGCCGAGAGGTCTCGCAGGTCCCACATCTGCACAACATTTATTAGGACATGTACATGAAAAAATTTCAAAAAACATTACAAAAGATTAAAAAATCAAAAAGAGATCAAGTGTTTACCTCCATCGTCCCATTGCTCTCCCGCAGGCAGCGGCATGTCAGGATCACCACGGAAGTCGATACCGGCGTATGGCTAGTCCTCAACGAAGATAACCTAGCAATCTAGCCACTCTCAGAAAAAGGCGCCCCACGACACTGAGCGATCGCCACCTCCACGTGGCATGACCCGGGCCCACTTGGTGGCCCTCGTCTCCCGTGGACTGTTAGGCGGATCTACCACCATGGTCTGCAGCCGAAGGGCCGGCACCCGCTCGAACATGAGTGGAAGAAGGAGCGATCCGTAGCCGAACTGCTTCGACTCTCCACGTCAACAACTACTCAATTGCCTCTTCATGTTGTTGGTCACAGCTGCCGCCCAGTTGAAGATCGTGGGTTGTAAGCACTCGAGAGCTAGCAAAAAGTTGGCCTTTGAGGCCTCGTGGTTCGCCAGACTGCCTGCTGCCCGCGTCACTAAAAAGAGTATAGTGCGGAGCACTATGTCGGCGTGTGGTCCAACACCCACTGACGGGATGCTTACTTTCCCGCTCCGTGTTTTGACCGCCTGTGGGCATACACGGGCCATCAACTGATCGAGCGTCTCACCGCTAGGTCGCTGCCCCTCCAGGATGGACATCACACCTTAGCGAGACAATCCAGTCAAAAAGTAGATATATGAAGAGTCGAACTCTATGTCTCGGCCCTGGATGGTAAATTTCCCATCCACTGGGTTCCATGCTCTGATCAGAAGCTTTAGCAGGTCTGGTTGAGCCCTCAAGCGCGGAGTAAGGAAGAACTTAATTAAACCGCATGCCCGCATTGCATCTCGGCATCCGGCATCGGCAAAAGCGGCTATATCTGCATTATCATGGTCTCTCTCCTGCCATACAAAGGCCATTATGTCCTACAAGATCACCGAAAAATCATTAGGTTGCCTGCATTTGAAAATTGTCCATTTAATTTTAAAAAATCAATCTTCACGGCACCAGCGTGACTGTTTCTAAAACAACCACGCTGGAAATGGAAGCCTGTGTATTTTTCTCTAGGTCAGCGTGGAAGGACACGGGTTTTCCGCGCTGACCCAGAAAGTGGTGTGTGTTGGGAAAATTGGCCAGCGTGGACCCGATGGGCGAATCTGCGCTGACCGAGAGCGCACCAACACTTAAAAACTTTTGGCCAAATGGCCAAATCCCACGGTGAAATTGCTTGAAAATGAAATCAAAATAGAGCGTAAGGCAAGAGGAACCTACCTAGAATCAGCTGTCGGAAGATCAACGTCCGGATGATGAAGAATTTTCTCCGTCAACTTTGTAGTTCTCCAACGTTCTCCAAAGCTCAAATGATAAAATGGTAAAAATAAGTTTTACACCTCCCTATTTATGGTAAAAAATTCCTAATTGGGTTATAGTTTTTACGAATGTGGGTTTTTTGCCATATTTTGCCATGAATTTAATCCTGATGTCACTATATTATGCCTTGATGCATGTTTTATTATGTTTTTCGACATATCGAACGGGTTTACGTGGATGTTTTTCCTTGTGCAGGTCCTCGGAATCGGCGAAGTCGCGGTGGATTTGTATACACTTGGTCCCAAAAAATGTCGTCATTAAGCTCTTTGCTGACATAAAACAAGAAAAGATAGCCGAGCTTCCTTTCAACGCGTTAAAAGGAACGAGAGGCGGTCTTTTTTAAAGCTCTTTTTCGACCGTTTAAAACAACAAAGATTGGCGGGTGTTTGTCGTTTCGCACTCGTTATTGGTTCCAAAACGACGTGCTTCTGACCGCTTTTTTACTTTTTCGGCTCGAAGTTACTATTTACAAAAAGTACTCCTCGGTCGTAATGATCGAGCGGTTCTTTTGAGCATCGTTTTATACTTTTTCGGGCTCGAGAGACACAACTTTACGAAAAAGAACCCCCCTGGAGTTTCATTTTCCGTTGTCTTTTCAAACTCTCTAAACATGAAAAGACATCGAGTTCTTCCTTTGTCAGACTCGTTAAAATGTAATGACATTGGGCTCCGTCGAAATGATGCTCCTCAAGCATATGCTATCCCCGTCAAGCTTGTCATCCAAAAATAACCAGGGTACTTGCCAGAAACGGTGGGGGAAATAAAGGAATCGTAATCGTCGTCATCGACAGTATCTCGCTCTTGAACATGGAACTGTTTGCATTCGTGTCTGGGTGGGGACATCTCATCTCACTTCACTTTTGCCTCCATGGGTTTGGGTTATCCTATTTGGCCACTCATCTGCTCATTGTCCAGTCATCATGACCTCTGATCATTTGACCCCGAATATTGCCAAATCCATCATTGTGCCGCCGATATGTTCAAGAGAAGATGGCCTCTGCAAGTATAACCTCGCTCTGATATTTCACACAAAAACATATTGTCTCTTTCCGTCTCGTGTCGATGATGTGGGAATCATTATGGCCCACCTTCGACAAGATCACTTCCTGTAGACTTCAGCTCGTTATCTAGGAAAGTGACCTAGAGACTCCCTTCTGGTACCTTAGAGCCTGCATGCCTCAATAGCAAGTTCTCCGTGTTCGACGTGAGGTTTTCATCATTGGCCTCCGATCGGATGACTCTACGGGTGTTCGACACCGGCTCATTCATTCGCACGCTGTGGATTGTACCTATAGTACCTTGAGGACCATCGTCATTATTGGTGGCCCCTCTCGCGTCTGTTAACAACTTTCATCATTGGTTGGTAATCGGATGATGTTCAAGCATGTTCGACTTCAACTCCTGTATTCACATGTTTGAACTTGTACTTTGTTCGGGTTTGGATGGAGCACAAGACCCTGGTCCTAGTCCACTGTGGGCCAGGTTGCGATTTTGTGATCATTATTACATGACTCATTGATGGATGGCTGCGCCCATACCTGAGTCTTTTGGGATGGCTACGACCATACCTCTCATTATCATGGTCTCTTCAGCTGGGTGGCTGCGTCCACGCCATAGACCTTCTTCATATGTCTTTTGGATGGTTGCGCCCATGCCTGGACTACATGTAATTGAAATATCATTTGTATCCGCCTGCAGGTTCTTCCTGGTGGTGTTCCGGTCCAGCAGTCTTGTAAAGCATTTCACCCCTCCCAATCTCTCGGGCTTCATGCTTTAGGGGGCATCTGTTACAAAGTAAAATGTCACTGTCACATTTTCAGTCTCCTTACTGTGTCATAAAACCAAATTCACCATGCTCATGCTCTCTGAAATGGCCAAAAACCCTCTTTGCCTAAGTTTACTGGATCATCGCGACTGTTATTAAAATAACCGCGCTGACAGGAGGATGACAATGTAACTGGTGTGTTGCCAACGCGGAAGCACACATGTTTTCCACGCTGGTCGAATTTCATAAACAGCGCACCCTCCACTTTTGTAAAATCGCGCTGACCAGACCTCTTCTGTAATTGAGATGCGATGCCAGCATGCCAGCCCAGTTTTGCACCCGCGCTGATCCTGTTTAGGTGAGTTTGTTCTAACAGCCAGCCTTCCAGATGACTCCAGAACTGGTTGTTAGCTTTGTAAAGGTCGCCATCCTTTCTCTGGCAATGTCTGTTCGCCTAGTCACCCACTTTTCTTGGGGGAAAGCTCATCTTTCACTAATTCATGGAGACTCCTTCTCCTATATAAGCCTCCACCATTTCCATGAGCAGCTAGTTTGGAACATATAGACTTTGACATAGAGGAATTCTTAGTGCATTAGTGCTGCTCTTTGTAGGCATTTTGTGTGTTGTGTGAGGATTTCTATAGAGCTAAAGGAAGGTTATGAGTTTGTTGCCTTGTATGTGAGAGAGAGACCTCTTTGACTTGGGAGATCTACTTCAAAGGTGAATGCTTGCGAGACATGCTGGTTGGACCCTCTAGAGAAGGACTCAGCGTCAGAACTTTGGTTGTACCTTACTCAATTCCTGATTAATAGAGATAGATGACTACTATTATGGTTCCATTCTCATGTGTCTTATGAATGATTTATGTGAATTACATCCTTTCTGACTGATGTATGGTTGCTTTTAGTAGATTTTACGCTTGTGTTTGTTCTCTCTTTGCTTGTGTAGGTGTCCGCCCACGAGGATAGTGGAGGATTGTGATCGGCTGGAGCGAAAGAGCGAGAGGATTATCTCTTCATCAAACATAATGTTGGAATCCAAGTAGGTTTCCTTTACCCACTTGTTAATTGCAACTAGGAACTTGCAGAGTAGCATTGATTGATTGTTGCTAGACCCCTTTTGGGCTAGTAGGGATCGCCTCTATCCGTAGAGGGGATTTACCTCTCCAACAAGGCCTTCCTAAGCATGTCCAAAATGGTGGACATAATGTATGAAGCTTATGTGAAGAGAATAGAGGAACAGGAGAAAGAAAGAGCAGAGGATGATGCTCCATCTACCCCTTCCAGTGAACATTCATTGCCTTCATTGTATTCTCATCATTCGAATGAGGAGATGAACCAGAGCCTTCAAGAAGAGAATGCTAAATTAAGGAGACTTATATGAGAAGAGAAAGAGGAGAAGCAAAGACTACAACTTCAACTACAAGCCATAGAAGAGGCCTTGGAAGAATTGAAGCACAACAAAGGCTTAGCAAAGCCATCATCAGTTGTTTCAGAATTGACAACTGAGGTAAACCATATTGATTTTTCTTCAGTTTCATCTTCACATGATGTTATTTCTGTTGGAAGTGTGGAGGTACCCATTTCAGGAACTAGCATGAGACTCCTTACAAAGGTGGGGTATAAAGGAGGAGGACTTGGTGTTAATGGCCAAGGCATGACTCAACCATTAGAAGTTGTGCAGGGGCCTTGATTTGCAGGTTTGGGATACACCAAAGGAGAAAGATCAAAGGTGTCCAAAGCTTCCAAGACATTGTTGAAACCATCAAGGAAAGAGAATGATGGGAACACATCACCATCATCCCATGACAATGCACATTGTAGAGGAAGAGTTGAGGAAAGCTTTCATCACCATAATTGCACCAGAGACAGCTAGGAAAGGTATAACAAGTCTCAGTATTCTAAAGTTAATTTTGATTACAAACATGTTAATGATGAAAAAAAATCATGGCATAGAAAACATGTAGTTTTTGTCGTTTACATAACCATGTGGTTGCTAATTGCTAGAAGAGAATGGTAGCAAGAAAGAGGAAGAGGTGTGAAAGGCCTTCTCCACATCATAGAAGGATGCTGGTTAAGTAGGTATGGAGGAAGGAATTTTTACAGTCATTGCAACAAAGGTGGTCATCAAAGAGCCACATGTTGGAGGCTCCATCCAAAGAAACATCTTAAATATAAAGCACTCGTGCAAAAACTAGCTGAAAAAGTTTTTCAACAAACGAATCTGCCACATTCATTGTTGTCTGCTTTATTAAGTAAAAGATGGTTTTACTAGACACGATAGACTGCCATCGACTTATTTTGTAAATAATGTGTTACGACTTAAAATGTAAAAGTGACGATGTGTTTTCCATCACTTGTTGAAGCAACAATGATGTTTTGGCCATATATTGATAGTTGGGGTATTGTTTCCATTTTTATGTAAACTTGACCACAAAGTATATGTTATAAACTCGTGGCACGTGTGGGATGCTTGTCATTATTGGTCATGTAATTAAGCATGTAATTTGAAAAATATTGAATGATTGGTTTGCAGAGGATGCAGGTGTCAGCTCATCACTTATGGCTCTGAAGAAAAAAGGTGAAGGAGAAGGAAGGGTGACCTATCAGGACACTTGTGGTGTAGACAATGTATATGAAAATTGCAGATTAGTTTCATGCTTTTGCAGGACCAAAAGCTCCTCAGTGGGGAGGAATGATCCAGGTGGCTCCAGACACACTCAGAGGTCAAAGAGGGATCATAAATAGCTAAAAATTAAAAGTGGTAAGATTGCTATTGCACTAGGACCAAATCAAAGTGCTCGTTGTCCTGATTCTAATGGTGCAAATTAAACTCCAATCCGAGTTCATATGAGGGAGATAGAGCTAGTACAAGTTTTGGTCAAAGTGGGCATGTGAGCTAGGTTTAATGATCCTACAAATTGACTGAGTCCAAGGCATGGAACTTGGCTCCCAAAAGCGGGTGAATTTGTTGAATGCCTAATTTGTCTAATGACCCTTATTTTCGAAAAAAATTAGAAATTCCAATTTGGTATTACAAAACCAAAAAGAGTGAATTAAAAGGGTGGTGGGCTACCACCCCCACTGAGAACTATTATGTTATATTACAAATCCAATGGGGTGGTAGGCCATCACCTCCACCAAACCTCATGGTCCAACATAACCGTTATCATGTATTATTAACACCATACACCATACAAAACATTGTGTTGTGGAGCTGGCGGGAGTCAAACCCGCCCAACCCACATCGAATAACCTTGTATTAATATACAACCAAAAAAAAGAAGTTACAACACTTATAATCGTTAATCAAAAACTATATTAAAATGCACAGTTAAAAACTAGTACTCGAAAGTTGGTTCAGGGGGGGGTTGGAACCTCCAACCTCCCCCACCAAACTTAGAATTTTAACCAACATGCCCAACAAACTCGTATTATTTGACCTCAAAACATATATATAAACCATTCATTCCATTGAAATGGGGTGACCAAGAGGGTAGATGGTAGAACCTTTCCCAGGCAGAGATGTGGAACCATGAACCTGAGAATCTTAACATGCTGAAAAGATTTCCTTGAGGGCCAGAGATGCCATTGACAACATTTGACTTGTGGATAGTCATTTTTGCATGTTTTATTGCTAGGAGTCCAACCCTATAGTCAAAATCTCCATCTAAGCAGCAGAAATGTAAGTGTCTTGCAGCTAAGAATCTTTAGAGAATCTTGAGGAATATTTAAATTCCCTTCGAGGCTGAACTTTGCCAGAGTCGGAATGTGGCCAAATTGATACCCATTCTTCTCAGAATTTTGAAGAAGCGTGATGGAGAGATCAAATTTTTCATCTGAGTAGTAGATCTCTAGTGAGCCAATGGAGAGGAATCTTTGAGGGAATCTTCAATATTCCTGAGAGTCCAAAATTTGACAGTGTCATAATTGGAAAAGTTTACAGTTGATTATACACCACTCATTGCTAGGATGTCAGTGGTGCTATCCTTTTCAGTAGCCCAACTTTGCATCTTTCAGCCATCTTTGAAAGTGGAGGTATATGATGCAGTTATGTCATGTTTTTCTTCTTATTTTTTTGAGAGATGATGTTTGTATTATTGATATCCCTGATTACCATCATGTTGAAGGTTGCTTGTTTTCCACATTATATGAGATTGTATTAGCTTGTCATGTTGGAGGAGGAACCATTTGATTGAGAGTTCCTATAGGAAGAATGTCTCGTGGAGAGACACACCACTCAGGTTGAGGGCATTTGTCCTTGTAATAACAAAGAACATACCATGTACATCATCAACATTTACAACATTAAATGAAGCAGTCTCAACTCTCTCGACACTAGGCCTGAAGACATAATCCACAATGAGTGAACTCCATTATCAATGTGTTGTCTTATTGGTTTGCTGATTGTCATTATGTTTCCTCTTGTTTAAGCATGCACATGTGGTTCTTTTATTTTCTTTTAAATGAAATTCTATTAACACCACAAAAGTAAAATATCTTGGATAATTCAGGTAGCTGAAGAGATCCAGATTACCTGGAGATGATTCCAACAACAAATGAAATGTCTAGTCTGGTAGTAGTCAAGTAGTTGAGACTTCCTATAAGCTGTCTATACTTTGTTGCATCCTAAAATTATTTTCCTTCAGTGGATGTGAGCCTTAACTTTTTTTCCATTGGAGTAGTCAAAGGATTGCACTCATCCATGCCAAACTTGTTCAACATATCTCCAATGTATTCTTTTGAGAAAGGAATATAAACTTCAGAAGTTGAGTTACTTCAATACCAAGATAGTAGTGAACATACCCCAAGTCTGTCATGTTGGGATGGGTTCCCCTAGGGTCAATTTTGGGGCAAAATCTCAAGTTTTATGTAAAAATATGTAAGTCTCCGCAAATTGTGGTCGCGAAGCATGTAGCTAGTTAAAGAATCAAAAAAGGGTTTTACCCTTATTTGTGGAAGTTAGGTCATCCTTTTGAAGATCTACCCATGGTTCGCAGACCATGGGAATGTATAAATAGGTGTGTCTTAGGGTCATCTAAGGCAAGTAAGGAGTTTGGTATATGGAAAGAATCTAGAGAATTACTGTAAAGAATAAGAAGGAAGGCTCTGCAGTTGTGTGCGCAGAGGCCTAGGGTAGAGTCTGCAGCTGAGTGCACAAACCCCTGCAGCTAAGTGCGTGGGGAAGTCTCGAGTTTGTAAACTAAACTGAATATTAATAAAGAAGATTATTACAGAAATTCCTCTATTTTACCTATTTACTTCTGTTATGTATGAATGTGCTTTATGCTGTGATGAATTATGGGTTTATGAAATAATGTTGTATTGATGCACAACTTTACTAAATCTATATTGTTACGTGAACATAATTGACATTAACGGTTTACGTGAAGATTATATCATTGTACGTTAAAGTTATCAAACATTGAAGCAAATCTCAGTAAATACTGGGTTAATAATAATCTTTGATGCACGTAAGTAGTTAATTTACCTATTCAAGGTCCACGAAAGCCAGTCCTGGACCTTCGTGGAGATCTAGAGGCTAATTAAAGGAAGTCACGTTGATAAGCCATCAAGGCTTATCGATCTACGCTAAGGCAGATTTAGGGCACAAACAACATACTGATCTCTGGGTGCGGAAACTTGGTTCCAAAATCCCCCCATGTTGCTTCGGGTGATACTTCAGTCCATGCTCCACGGATTGATGCCAAAAGGGCTATTAGTGTAGGGATTTGTTTGGCACAACTAACTATGAACCTGGGTTAGGACCCACAAAGCCAACAAATGGTTCGTTGCCGGGGTCGGGATTTGCATAAAGCAATGTGTGATGTCACATCATAGGAATCCAACAAAGAAATAAATTGAGAGGTGGTTGGATAGAAAGATCCACGAATTCACGACAAGATTCAGGGGCTGTCTTCTTTCCAAATAAGCTTTCTCTCCTTTCGAGCAATGCGTTTCTCACCAAGAGAGTCAAGGTTAATATCGTTGAGATTTCCGATTTTCGTGCCAGATGACTCAAGAGAATGTGGAGTAAGTAGGTTGCCTTTGAGGATAAAGCGGAATTTAATTAAGAATATCTCAATTTGCAACTTAGTGGATTTTGATTATCAGTGCAGTTTATGACTTTACTTTCAGATGCATAGAGCGATAGGTCTTATTGATAGTAGTTCAGAGTGAAGGAGTTTGATTCATGATGAACAACTTCACCAAGGAGGCAGAATGTGAGTCATAGATTTTCTCTTTCAGCTTTTGTAAAAGCTTCAAGGAAGTTGAATATGACGAATATGGTGACTCACCTCTTCATTTACAGATCTTTGTGATTAAAAGCTAAGATTTGTTGATATACTGATTATTCCCAAATACGGAACATCCTTTGTCAAGGTGGCTATACGTGGGTCATTTGTCTCATCTCTGACACACACCTCCTTTCCACAAACTCATGAAAATGAGGGTGTGTTTTACATCCAGGGACCATTCGGATAGTTCTCCTGCACGTGAGAACTATTCCCCCCATAGATATGATTGAATGAATTCTGTAGCAAAAAAAAAAAAAAAAAAATTATCCTTGAGCATAACTGAAGTAGGTGTAGGTCGGAATCATACAACTTTGGAAAAAAATCCAACTAATCACAAAGAAAAAATAGGTGTTCAAATTCCAACACCGAGGAGTCCACGATCCCTTCCAAAACACATCTCCATGCATGAAAAGAAGGTCAACACATCTCCACGCATGAAAATAAGGTCACCACATCTCCACGCATCAACAACACATCTCCATGTATCAACAACACATCTCCACGCATGAAAATAAGGTCACCACAACTCCACGCATCAACAACACATCTCCACGCATGAAAAGAAGGTCACCACATCTCCACGCATGAAAAGAAGGTCACAACACATCTCCACGCATCAACAGCACATCTCCACGCCTGAAAAGAAGGTCACCACATCTCCACACATGAAAAGAAGGTCACAGCACATCCATTGATCAAAGTAGATAGAAACTGCCTTAAATGTAAGCCAGAGTATAGAGGAGGCCTGGAACTGAATATGATGAGGAGTTTCAAAGCAAACTCCACAAGGTTATCGCCTACAACAAGGAAGAAAAAAGGCGAAACAGAATTTGGGCAGCGCTGCGTTCAGCGTATCAAGAGTTCAACAATGATGTCAGTGTTAATACGTAGTCTTAATATGAAACCAGCGTTTAAAATGTGTACAACATTAATACATAGCTTTTGTTCATTCAAATATTCTTTAAAACCGCGCAAATCTCATTCCAACACGACTCTCTGTAATTGAATCTTTAACAAAACAAAGTACGAGGCCAAAAACTCATAAATGGCCATCCACTAATACACAACGTTCATAGGATTTGCTCCGATAGACCATGAGACCATGGCTGTGCAGAGACTTGATGTTCAAGTGAATGCACAACGCTTTTGAAAAGTTTATGAAACCATGTCAGAATAGTTTGGACAGCGCTGGCAATGTCAGGTAGAGGAACATTTCATCGTTCAAGTGAATATGGCTGACAAGGCACAGGTCTGTATAAAAGGAATATGGCAGACAACGCGTAGCTAATTGTAAGAAGGAGAAGCGCAGGTATAAGAAAGCAGACAAGGGAGTTACAAGGGACAAGAGCTAAAAAGGAGTTGGCTCTGATACCATGTCAGGCCAGGCAGTAACTCCATTAGGCAGAAATAATTGATTGACTTATTCCATCAGGTAGGTCCTCATTATATACATGAGGGAGAGACTGTTCAATTCATCTCCCGATGACTGTTCATATTTCCTATTTATCTATTTACAATAATTCACCCAATCACAAGGATTAGGTTTCAACAAGAAATATGAAAGGAAGGAAGGCAAAAGAGAAGAACAAAGAACATAATTTAGAAATTAGACAGCGTTTTGAACAAAGTGAAGAAAAAGAAGAATTTTCTAATACAAGACAACATGAAGCAGGATATGACAAGTTTGACATGTCATATGCACATCAAGAGGATGACAGATCAGAGAAAACTTGGAGCAGAGTTATTGAGGAAAGAGATGGAAAATGTAGTATGTTTTCTAATTTTGAATTATTAACTGTTGAATGTGTTTTACAGGATGAAAGACAAATTGTTCTTGGATAAAGGAGTATGTAAGTTCTGGAAATGCAGAAAATTAGTTTTCCTTGCGGAAACAAGAAGACGGGAGAAAGCAACTAGTTGGCTCAAAAGCTTGGAATAGAGGAAAGAGAGTTGATATAACTCTTATACAAGTCATTGCAGAAGAGAAAGAAGATTGCAAAAGGTGTGCAATTACATTCCATGAACAAATTTTGTTTTTGATACAAGGAAGATTTGAATGTCAAGAGTTTATCTTGAGTTTGCAATTGGAAAATTGGATGAACAGTTTAGTTAAATTTAATATGAATATGGAGACAATTGAAAAAGGTTCAATAAATAAAAAATTTGCAGCTGATGGACCATATTTAGTTGAAAATGCATATGTTCTTGTATCAAACAAGGAACAATCTCTTTTGAAATTGAGAGGATTCTACTCAAGGTATTGGATAAGTGGATGATGAAAACAACAAAGGTGATAGGTATGATAATTTCTCATAGTCAAGAAGAGATGGAAGGATATGCATGACAGTATAAAGATCAGGATGCTAATGATAGGGTTAGAAATCAAAATATACAGTTAGGTACAAAACAATGGAACTAGTGGAGAATACAGGAAGTTGAAGTTCAATTCTGTTGAGATTATGAAAAGTCAGCAACAAACAAAGGTACAAAAATTTATGTTGTTTGAGGAGATACTTATATTCGATATCAGTATCAAAACACTATGCAGTGGAGATGCTCATGACAATAAAGCAAAAGAACATCCACAATACAGGGTTCAGCATCCAGGAGAAGGAGAGAATGCAGAAAATACACTTACAATTGGAAAAGGTCAGACAACCAGTTGGAAGATAAAATATGATGAAGTTAATAACAAAGGAAGTTGGAAAACTCATGAACAGGAGTCCATGAATTATTTCAACCTAAGGAGTCTGATGCAGGAGAATTCTTCAAGGTTATAAGATCTAGGAGTCTTATCACACATTTACTAAAGGGAGTGGTTTCCCTTAATTATTTTGTTTACTTTTCCTAAGTTTAGTTTGAAGTTCTAAAGATATCTAATGTAATTTGATTAATGAATAATATCGTGTGAGTGTAGAGATCTTAGGGATGAGTGAGTAATATTAGGAAGAGTGAGTATTTTGTGGAACTAGAATATCTTATGAGTTGTTAAGGAGGATTTTGTGAATCTGAACCAGAATCTAGTATCAGAATCCTTTTCTTTAATAATGCAATTTGAGGAGAAAATGAGGGATTAGATAGGAGATAGAGGAGAGGTGTGTGTGCATGCTAGAGGCTTTAGAACCAAGTACTTGCTTATAGCCGGAATGGGAAATTAATGTGAATCAGGCCGAATTGTCCTCTGTAAATCTGTATGTTATTGATATGATGTTGAATTCAGTAAAGAATTCCAGTGGACTGATTACGTTAATGTCTGTATGAATTTGAGAATAATGGACAAAGTTTTAATGTTTATATGATAAATTTCAAGTTTTATGTGTTCCATTTAATTGGTTTCTTTGTTAAACTGTAAAATTGTTGATAAGGGCTCAGTAACAGCGTTGGAAACTCAAGGAAAAGGACAACAAGAGAATGTGCCAGACATGTTAATCCTTGGCCAGAGTCACTAGTTGATTTAGGGTTGAAATGATCGGATTGCATGGAATTTAATCCATTATGTTCTTTAGAGAACGCCACAGTGGAAATCTTAGCAGCGTGATCAAGGGTCATTGGGAGTGGAGACCATCCACAGTTTCATTCATGTAAATGAATCTCCAAGGAACGTTGAACGAGATTCTTGTCATTACAATTAGCTTAGGAATATGATAGCGCTTGAATCATAACAAGGGAGTCCAAATTCGTTCGAGGAAAAAGGAATTGCACAACAACAGGGTTTTGTCTTTTTGAAATCAGCTAAGGAAATGAGATTGCAAGACCTAAACTCATGATACAGAACATGGCCTTGTGATGGTCTTCGTCATTGTTTCCTCTAAATAACAACAATGTGATTTATGAAAAACCAGTTATGAATTCCCATTGGGTGGGCGTTGTGGAGCAAATTCAATCTATTTGGGAGTTAAATAGTTATTGAATTTAACATCCAATTACCAAGGGTAGCGCCGATCATTGAGTTAAGTGCTAGCTATCGAATATATTTGAGTTACTGCCTAAATTTCAAGTCTATTGAAGATATAAGCCTACCTTGAAAGGTAGAGTTTGTTGAAGATATGAGCCTCCCTTGAAAGAAATTGGAGGAATACTCAGTTTTACCCTCTTTCTAGTCAACGGAAATTTAAATTACCAGATCAGTGATAGAGGTTTTTCTGTTAATGTTTTGGAGACCAGTCATCCCTGAGAACTAGTCGTCCTTCTGAATCCAACGTAGAGAAGAACGATGCATCTTGAAAAAAATGATTAAAGGTTGAGTAAAGTTAAGAAGTTATGTGGAGGAGATCTCCTGCTCATTGGTGTTTTTAAAAGGTTTTATAACAAGAGGATTACGCTTTGAAGCACGTAGAAGGCTTTATAAGGAGGAAATAGCTTCCATGATTATGGAAAAGTTGTGGGTAGAGTATTTTATTGTTGAATTAGGGAAATGTGGCCACATGGCTGCGTCACCTTTTTTCTTCTTCTTGTTTCTTCCCGTCAATCATGGTCAACCATTGTCCAATATCACGTTGTGACAAAAATTGTCTTAATATGAAAATCAACCATGCTCATCCATTCTCGACCATGGTAAATGATGGTCAATCATGGTCATATTCTGACGAAGATTGTCTCTTCATCCAACATCACATTATGACAACGATGGTCAACCATGGTCCAACTTCACATTGTGATAAAGATTGTCTCGCTACGAAAATAAACCATGGTCAACCATAGTCCAACATCACATTGTGACAAAGATTGTCTCAATATGAAAATCACTCATGGTCAACCATGGTCCAACATTGCATTGTGACAAAGATTGTGTCAATATGAAAATGAACCATGGTCAACGATGGTCAACCATGTTTATTTTAGGGTTTATATACCTTAGGTTTAATATTATTCCCTTGGGTTTATATACCTTGGGTTTATAATCCCTTGGAATTATTTGTCCCTTTGGTTTATAATATCAATTCCTGTGTTTTATTAGTCTAAGGGTTCATATTCTTAGGGTATAATATTATTCATATGGTTTATAAAATTAATCCTAGGGTTTAATATAAATCCCTTAGGTTTATAATCATGGTCAACCATGGCCCAATGTCACGTTGTGACAAAGATTGTCTCAATATGAAAATCAACCATCTTAAACTATCGTCATTCATGGCTAACCATGGTCCAAAATCACATTGTAACAAATATTGCATGAATATGAAAATCAAGCATGGTCAACCATATTCAATCATGGTCAACCATCTTCAATCATGGTAAACCATCTTCAATCATGGTCAACCATGGTCAAATGTTGCATTGTGACAAAGATTGTCTCAAAATGAAAATCAATCATGGTATACCATGGTCAATCATGGCTAATGATCATCAATAGCCATGGTCACATTGTGACAAAGATTGTCTCATGGTCCAATGTCACATTATCACAACCATGGTCTACCATGGTTGAACGTTGCATTGTGACAAAGCTTGTATATATTAAAAATCAACCATAGTCAATCATGGTCAACCATGCTCCAACGTCACATTGTGACAAAGATTCTTTCAATATGAAAATCAATCATGGTCAACCATGGTCCAACATTGCATTGTGACAAACATTGTCTCAATATGAAAATCAACCATGGTCAACCATGTTTGTTTTAGGGTTTATAATATTTATCTTAGGGTTTATATACCTTGGGTTTACAATATTAATCCTTTGGATTTTCAGTATTAATCCATTTTTTTAATAATTCCTTGTGTTTATAATATCAATCCCTTGGTTTTATTAATCTAAGGGTTCATATTCCTAAGGTAGAATATTATGATAGGGTTTATATATTAATCCTAAGGTTTAATATAAATCTCTTGGGTTTATAATATAAATTCTTAGGGTTTATAATATTAATCATAGCGTTTATATTCCTTGGGTTTAATATTAAGCCTAGGGTTTACAATATTAATCCCTTGGGTTTATGAGTTTTAGGGTTTATATTCCTAGGGTTTAATACTATTCCCTTGGGTTTAAAATTATTCTCTTAGGTTTATAATATTAATCCCTTAGGTTTATAAATTCCTAGGGTTCACAATATTAATCCCTAGGGTTTATTAGGTTTAGGAAATGGTCGAACATGGCATTGTGACAAAGCTTGTCAATCCTACAATCAACCATGGTCAACCATGGTCCAATGTGTTGGCATTATGATACAAGTGTTTTCCTTGATGGAAACTCACACAGACGATAGATCATAGTGCAGCAGGTCAGTAGCAAAGAATTAATGATCAGAATACTCAGAATGAAGAAAATGAGACATCTGCAGGTTCTTGTTCACAAAGCTGCAATCATCGACTGGTTCCTCAGGTACGCCGTTGAAAGATGCAGACATGTTCGCAGGTGTTCCGAACTAAAGGTGCAAACCTAAAGTGCACGGACTTTCATGCAGAGAAAAACACGCACGTGGAAAATCTTATGTTTGGTCCATGGTATTTAGTCTGACGTTTTTGATCCTATGGTTTTGGTTCGTGGTTTTGCATCTAAAATATTGAACCCAGTTTTGGGTCCCTAGTATTGGATCTCTATGGTTTTGGTCCATGGTTTGAGTAAGGCCTAGGCTATAAAAAGGAAAGGAGATCTTTTGGCTGGACACAGATGTGTTGAATATCTTAAGAAAAGTGAGATCTGAGATACTAGTGATCGGTTGGCGAGTTATAGCTGGACTTGAATCAAGGAGAAACCTGAGTATTACAAGTCGGATCTACTGATGGGTCGAGATCTCTTTGGCGCATGATCAGATCTGTAAATATGATAGTCTAGGGTATAACTGAAGACTGATAAATTGTCTATGCCTGGAGGTCCGCAAGCGAGACACAGCGCAGGTGTAGTGGTACGCAGAAGAGACACGGCGCAGGTGCGGTGGTGCGCAGACGAGACACGGCACAGGTGTGGAGGTGCGAAGACGAGACACAGCACAGGTGCGGAGGTGTGCAGACGAGACACAACGCAGGTGTGGAGGTGCGCAGACGAGACACATCACAGGTGCGGAGGTGCGCAGGCTCGACACGAAGGAAGTGCAGATACCTGCAGGTTTCTATTGGTGAAGTTGCGCACTTATTTGAAAATGTGTTTTAGCTGTCTTTATCTATTACTACAGTGTTCAGGGTTCTGAATTAGTGTCTGGTTGTGATGAGTCAGTATTTGTACAAGGAGGTTGGTTGATTGCAAATCTATTTGATGCTTGATGGATTGGGATCTTAAGGATTGGAATGTTTATCATTATCTGGTTTGATAGACTACATCTGAATTATTGATGTATGTTTTATTATATGAATGGTATGATCTAGGTATGACTGATGTATGGAACAATAGCAAATTTATGAGGAAATATTTGTAGATATGTATGTGGGTTGGCTTTGATGAAAGAATTGATTCAATTTTGGGTGATTCAGAGATTGATGATGCAAGTAGTGATTGATTTTTTGCTTCAATGATATTGATGGGTCCAGTATGAAAATTAGATGAAACGTGGCCTTTCAGATTATGGTGTTGTGCTTCAAGAGCATCCAGTTTGAAAATATATGAAATGTGGTCCCTAGAGGATGAGAGAAGATTGTAGGCTGGCACCTATGTACTAGTACATCAACTAGTACAAGAGCAAAGGGGGTGGAAGCTCCCTTCAAGTAGAAGTTTGAAAAACGAGTGAAGATTGGAGCATTCAGTAGGTTGGCACCTACCTCCTAGTAAATGGATAGGCTAGTACAAGAGCTAAGGGGGTTGTAGCTCCCTTCCAGGAGAGTCTGGAGAACGAGAGAAGGTTGTAGCCTTCAGCAGGTAGAAGCCTATGTACTGGTATAAGACTGCACCAATAAAAAATCATTGTAAAAGAAGTTTCTTATTAAAAGGAAGATTGAGATGACTTGCAGCGGGTGGTTTTCACCCACATTGGGTTTCCAACTTACATCATGGTGTTCATGTCTGCTTCTTGTGTGTGATGATCTCTTCTATTTTACTGCTCCTGTTTATTGGTCATATGGTTAATAATGTTATGATGCACTCATTAAGGATCAACTAGTTGAATCATAAGTTTACTTGATATATGCTTGTTGCATTACACACAGTTGCGGTTTGCCTTAGCTAAAGTAGCATATATGAAACTTAATACGGAAATGAAAAAGTTATATTGATTTGATAATACTGATTCACCCCCCCTCTCAGTATTATTTCCAAAAATTGGTATCAGAGCAGGTCCTTTGGTAGAAGCTTGATCACTTGAAGGAGATCCGTAGAACAATGGGAAAGAAGCCTAAGAAGAAAGCGCCTAAGAAAAAGAAGACATCTCATAAGAGCTATGACAGTGGGAGAATCGATTGGGGAATATGTGGAAGCACTTCAAATTCAGAATCACTTCAGAATGAAGAACTATCAAGTATGAATTTATTATCCTTTGGTGATACACTTATCTATCCATTTGAAGATGATGAAAGTGATAGTGAAACAACTGAAGTTGCTCTTATGGGTGAGCAAGAAAGATATCAAATAGAGACAGAATTTAAAAAGCTTACAGACAAAATTAGAGATCAACAAGATCTGTTGAATAAAAGGGAATGTACCTTCAAAGAAGAAGCCAACAAACTAAAAGCTCAACTAGAGGAAGGAAACAAAGTAAGGAAGTTATTCAAGACAAGAAAGATCAATGTCAAAAGTTGCAGGATGAGGTGACATCACTAAGAAATGAATTCAATGAAAGGAGAACAGCAATCAAGAAACTTATAGAAAGATCCAGTTACTATGAAAGGCTGGAAGCCACGATCCTCTCGCTGAAGGAAGATCTTGAAGAATCAAAAAAGCAGAATAAAGATCTACTCCAAGCTCTTGAAAAACAAGAAAACGAAATTCGTAAATTAAGACATCAGTTGGAAGAAGGAAAAAAAGCTGAAGAAAACATGAAGAATCAGTATCTTGAAAAGGAAGAGCAACATCAAGTTGAGGTAAATATTCTAAAAGATAAATTAGAAGAAAAGGATAAGCTCTTACGATTTCAAGATAGTACTAAGATTTTGGATGATATTCTTAGTAGTCAAAGGTCTCCTGCTATCAAAACTATTCTTGGTTTTCATGAATCTATTGAAGGTGAATCTAGTTCACAAAGAAAGACAAGGAACTCTAATGCAAAATCTGAAATGCTCAATAAGGAAGGTCAACCCCATCAACAGCCAAGGAAAGAAACTCTTCAAAGAAAATCCTTTACTCCTCCGATGAATAATGTTGAATGTTATGTATGTCATAATCTTGGACATGTTGTAGCCAGATGCAGAAGAAGAATGGTTCAAGACCATCACACAGAAATATCATCACGTTCTAAGTACTTTATGGGATATTTTTTTTCTTGCAATATGTTTGGTCACAAAGCTGCTGATTGCTACAGAAGGAATATGAAACATAGAAGATGTTATGCATGTAACAAGTTTGGACATATAGCTAAGGAATGCAGGAACAAAGTACGAGCACCATACCAAAAGGAGAAAACATCATCACACTTGAAGATATGGAAGAAGAAGGAAGTACAGTCAAGAAGAGGTGGCTCAACACAATATACAGACATAACAGACTCAGAGGGACCTGAAAGTGCAAAACTTCAATGTCTTAATTCTCATACGCAAGTTTCATAAAGGGAAGTCGCATATATACGCGAGTTAGTTACTGCACAGTCGCGTATATGTTAGTTTGAGGAAAAGCAGTAGGGACAGGCTCAAGAGATAGGGTATGATATGATTCAGTCCATTACTTTCTTTGTTTGATAATGGTTACAATCTGTTAATGATGTGTGGAAATGACTTGATCCTAACTTGATGATGATGATGTCTTGAGACTTCTTACTGATATATGCATGATTAGATCTGGTGTTTTTGATCCTAACTTGATGATGATGATGTCTTGATACTTCTTGCTTATATATGTGTGATCAGATATGACAGTAAACAGATGGCACAGGTTCAGGGGGAGTAGATGCTTTTAATAATGCATTGTTGTCATTATGGTTAGTAGTCCTTGGTGATAATGCTTTCATGGATATTTTGCTATGATATAGTCATGAGATGTCTCATATGATTCTTGGGGTTACATAGTTGGTGTTCATATCAAAATTGTGGTTCATTCTCTGATGATGCATATATGGTGCTTACATGGTGATAAGGAGAAATTCAAAGCTCGAATACACATCTTCATTACTTGATGATGAGTCACTCATATGCTACTATTGTCATATGCATAAAGTTCATATAATACAGTTATGATGCAGGATTTCTATAGTTCTTGGAACTCATGTGGATGAGGATTGTTGTTGTTGATGATATCAAGAAGTCTTGACAAATGATCTTGAGCTCAAGATACATAGTGCTGGATACATGGATGTTTACTCAAAGTTGCATGGTTGGAGACATGATAATGATGAGTTCTTACCTATATGATGATAGATTGATACTTACATATGTTGATTGATACATATATTTCCAAAGTGATGATACTTGGATCATGTAGATCTTGATGTTGATGAGATGGATATGGTGTTTTTTCACATATGATTTGGTTGCTAGTCTAGCTGTTGTCGATAGATGCTTATGGAGCAGATCATACATTGTGTATGATAGTTGCTGATGACTATCATGGTCTTATTTAGATGTTTAGTCTCTGTTATAAACATCATGTATATCATTCAATTTAAAGGTCATATCATTTATACCATGATGTAATAGTTTGTCTCTATCTATTGTAGTCATTTGATGAATCCCTCTTGATCATATGATGTAATTTGTGCCCCCATTATGCATGGGAAGGATGATGTAATATTTTAGATATAAATAATCATTTGGTGTATCCCCACTTTGTTGGGCGGATGATTCAATATTGATATATCCCCACTTGGTTGGGAGATGGATGTATGTATGAGTCTTTGGTGATAGGAAGGTCACTTATGCTGTATGAAGTCATGTTCCTTCTTGTAGAACATCTTTTTGCAGACCTTGATTGCAGTCAGGGGGAGCATGAACACACACTTCAGCAGAACAGAGATTTCAGCATGTACTCAGAGCGAGCATGGACAGATTGATACACCTCGGCATATACTAAGGGGGATCTCATTCAGAGATTTCAGCAGGTACTTAGGGGGAGTGTGGAAAACGGAATGTTTACCAAGGAAAGAGAATATCTTGTTCCACCCTTTGCCCTTGATGTCAAAGGGGGAGAGTGATTTGGTATGATTGTTGCCATCAAGTCCAAAGGGGGAGATTGTTGGCATTATGATGCATGTGTTGTACTTGATAGAAACCCACTCGTAGAAGAAAATCTCACTTATACATAACTAGATGAATCTACAGAAGAGATATCAGATGTGACAGAATACATGGGATGCAGGATAGATCAAAGGAACCAGATGACAAGTTCTCAGTATGACAAGTTAGCTTTGCCATCAAGTCCAAAGGGGGAGATTGTTGGCATTATGATACAAGTGTTTTCCTTGATGGGAACTCACACAGACGATAGATCATAGTGCAGCAAGTCAGTAGCAAAGAATTAATTATCAGAATACTCAGAATGAAGAAAATAAGACATCCGCAGGTTCCTGTTCACAAAGCTGCGGTCCTCGGCTGGTTCCACAGGTACGTCATTGAAAAGATGTAGACATGTTCGCAGGTGTTCCAAACAAAAGGTGCGAACCTGTTGAAGCCTCGAAAATTGGGTCGACAACAAGGGGGATACCCACCCGGTCCGGACCTTGGTTGGCATCTCCTTATCCGTTTGGTATAGCGGGTCCGACTGGGGATAATGGGACCAGTTTCCCAATCTAAGGGTGTGTGTGTGTGTGCAGAGTTGGATGATGCCGATCTAAGAGTACTTAAAGCTAATTCAATTCAGACTTTTAAACTAACTCTATGCTATTGTAATCTAATGAGAAACAACACATCTAATCTATGCTAACCCGGGGTGTTTTTCTTCTATTATGCGATCTAAAGAGATTTCAAACAATAACTGGTAATAAAGATCATTTAGCTATTATAAGAATAGAAATCAATTAAGATAAACCACTTTGCATAAGAAGTTAGACAAAACAATTGTGAACAACATATCGCATAATAAGTTATTCATATCTCAGACATAAATAAATGGCTCCACCGTACAGAAGTGAAAAATGGTAACTCATACATTCATGCAATAACATATAAACAACTGAAAATTGTATATCACTTTAAGAATATAAGAAGAAATGGCCAAGAGATAAAAGTACCATTTATGACTTATCCTACTCATAAGCTTCAAGCAAAAATGATTTATCTCTACTTGTTCTAACATCTACTAAGAGTACAGAAGTGCAACATCAGTAGCAGACATCAAATGCAAACATTAATAAATCTTGATCCATCCATTCATCAAAACCTCCTCTGAGGGTGCAGAAGTGCATGTTCCGAGGACAAGTTTTTGACAAATTTATGGACCCTTCTCTAAATGCATGAGAAGGGTTAAAATACTACTTCCTAATTCTAATAATAGTGTCTTTACAAAATTTAGGATCCGGTTTTCAAATGACCGTCCTTTTTCTAATCTAATTTAAAAGAAAAAACAAATTTCTAAAATAAGGCTACTTCTGAACTTGGTCTTTAAAGATGCAAGTATTCATCATGGGCTTGAGAAGAGTTGGCTGGCTAACTTCTGCGTTGAGCTGGGCTGAGAAAACAGAATCTATGAGAGCTGGCACTACTTTTTCGGCCGCGTTTATGATGCATTTCATAGTCATCCATTGATTATGTGGCTTGACCAAGTATGCCCAGTAACATTCCCAATTTAACCTGTTTAATGCCTGGATCGCTTTTCCCTTTTCCTGCGCCTTCTGCTTCCATTCTGCTTCCAGTCGTAGTTTATTTGGTAGGTACCCCAGGGTGGTCTCTTCGATTAAGTTGGCCCTGTATAAATTCTCATTTACACAGTCGATAAGAATGTTTGCTTGCGTGGCCGCTGTCTCCGCTGCTTGTTCCGCCTGACTGCTTTGATCGTCCCATTTATTAAAGAGCAATTCTTTATGATTGTCGTTTATTCTGGGTGCACTTGCTCTTTTACCTTCATCTTCATCATACATCATTCTATACAAGGGTAAGATAATCCCGTGACAAATCTGATAGAAGTGTGGGATGAACTGGGAATCCCATAACATCTTATGATAAACATGGATAGGTAATGGGTCCTGGGTAGTCCATTTCCAACCCATAGTGGGGAATTTAGACACATAACAAATAGAATCCATAACATATGTGGACAGATAAAAAGGAGGATAGATCCTTTGAGACCAGGATCTTTTAGACCGGTAATTCATAACAGCTGTGTATAGATTATCATAAAAGATCTTGGCCCAATCCATAATATCGGCATTCGTGGCAACATCGTTTTTGTCCCTTTTGAGCGGCTCCTCTTTTCTGGACCAATCTTTGGTGGTCTCTGCTAGGTTTGGGTTCTCTGCCACAAATTTCTTAACGAATTGTGCATTGTAAGTCGCCTGCGGTTCAGGAAGATGATACATAAGCTTTAAATCTTACGCGGCAAATGATCCGATGAGCCCATGTCCTTGAACCTTGAATTGTCTGTTGTTCATCTCTGCATTGTCAAGTATCCACTTGATCCTATCCGTATATGGTAGAATTTTGGGCCTTGCTACTATCCGATGAAGAAATGAACATGCTAGCTCCTCTAAGGACACCTCGGAAGAGCATTGTGAGCCCGCGACAGTATCAACCTTCATTACTCTAGGATTTTCTTCTTCGAGCAGCCTGTACATGCTTTCCCATGCCGATATCCATGCGTCTCTGTTACAGGCTGTGTCTGTATACAAAGGCGCCATCTCCTTCGTCTTTTCCTTCGCCTCAGAGCCTTGAGCTTTATTTTTCTTTCCCATTTCTTCCTGCATTTGGCTTTGAATCGTCTTAGCTCTTCGTTCCTGCAGATTACGAGTGAAATGGAAATGACTGATTAAGAAAGGTGATGGGAGAGTTGTAAATGCAACAGTTATATCAAATATGCCACCTTACGTGAAGTAATTCTTTACAAAAGCACGTGTCTTCATTTCATTTAATAACTGACAACTAATTCATTTACTATCATTAAAAGCGCATGATCATGAGTCAAATTATGGTAAGTGACTTTTCTTTGAATGGCATGCCCGAAGGATTCGTGATGAAGAGATTTATGATTTGCTTACGTAACATCGCAGATCGCGCCATCGCAAATCGCACCATCGCAAATCGCGCCATTGAAAATCGCACCATCGTAGATGGCACCATCGCAGATTGCACCATCGCAGCGATCGCAATATCGCAGGTCACAGAAGTTTGATGTTTGCCAAATCTTTCCAGTTCATTTCTGCGATATGCGATCTTGCGATCGGTGTTATCACAGATCGGTAAATATTGAAGTTTTTTCCTTATGAGTATTACTTCATTGCGATGCGATGTTATGCTTAACACGAGGGTCTTGCACATACTGATATTATAGAGAAATGGAGGCATTTCCTATCTTTTTTGCAACGCGGTTTTAAAGATATTTCCCTTATCGTAGACTTAGGTTAAAAATATTCAAAAGACCTTTCTAAGTTTACGATGGTAACCTTATTTTGAAGAAAGGGAACTCTTGCTTTTTCTTAAAAATTTAACTAAGGGTCCCCATTCATTTAGTGTTTTGGACAACACTTAAATGAACAAGGGGGGGTGTTGTTGGTCACAACAATTGGCGATTCACTTGGGAGAACCAGTTATCTCTGATCTTCTATTGACATTTTTCAAACTTCCGAAACAAAAAAAATTCTCAAAAAACTTAAACTTTATTATAAAAAGATAAAACATATTATACTTCAAACTGTCAATGATATTGTTTTTCAACCTCTTTCTGTTTTAATTACTTGTATCTTTAGCTTGTTCTTGCATTTACATCAGCCATTACTTGGTCTTGTAAGAGAAATTAAAATAAAGTTTTCCCTGTGTAGCAGCCTTTTCTTTAAATATGCTCCTTTGTCGCAGGTAGAGCCTCTGCTGCCAGCAGGCATCCATAGCCTCAACAGGGTTACCTATTACCCAGTAATGATCCTTTATCCTGCTTAAGGCTCTTTACAACTTTTCAGAGAAAAACCCATTTTGAGACTTTTTTCCTTTTTTTTTATTCTCTAAAGAACAATGTCTTGGTTTGGTGGCCAAATTATGACATAGTCATTCACTCGATTTACACTTTTGCTGAACAAGCTGGCTCGTGATGAGACCCCTTGTCTTTTGATTGCAACAATCTTGAGTCGTTGCCCTGTTTTGGTGGACAGTATTGGCAAAATCAGCAAGTTATAATATCTGTGATCATGATAAGCCGGCTCGTGATGAGACCTCTTATTCTTTGAGATATAGTGTTTTCTCGGATTATTCCTCTGAATGCTACGATTTCCTTTAGCAGGGAGGAATTCAATTTTTTCCTTAAGAAATTTCTGGACGACAATAATATAGCTTTTTTGGAAATGGTTGTTTCTACAGGGAATCCTTATTTTGTTATTGATGTCTTTCATTGTACTGACGTAAAACAATTTCTTCACTAAGATTGCTTTCTTCAAATTTCTTGGAGTTGAAACTAGTATCATATCTGGGTTAAAGTTCTATTGATAATAAAGATCAAGTTTCCAAAAGATTTGCTATTTATAGAATCATAAATTCAAAATCTTGATAGAGAAAAGGTGTCTTTAGTAAATGTCAAATGCTGCTAACCATAGCAAATTTTATCATGTAGAAAAATATTTAACGAAATGAGAGGTAGACATTCCCTAGGGTTATGTACAGAA
>APFE031447436.1:53083-72645 GCA_000404065.3 Pinus taeda | reverse complement strand
AAACTAAAGAAAACATAGAATATTAAACAAATTTAAAGGCAGAGCATATCAATTTCATGGATTCTACCTTAACACTTAATTTGCTTAATAAGAGAAGATTCAATAGAGATAATGATGCACATACACAACTTACAAGTACTGAGAGAAACAAACCATCAAGACATAAAGCGACATGGATCCCAAATAGTGCTGCAAAACCCTGGTCTTTCTTTTGCCAAAAATGCTGATAAAATATGTACAATATAGTCTCAAGCTATCCCAAGAGTCCAACCCTGAAAATGACTAAGAAAATACATAATATAGGCAAGCTAACACATTCCCTTTCCTCTAGGGGTCGAGCTCATCATCCTAGGAGCTATTTCAACCAATTCTAAACTAAGCACTACAATCTAGGCAGCCAAAACAACTTGCCTCTATAAGCTAGGAAACAAATTCATTCATTACATTTTTGCTATTTTATGAATGAATCATCTAGAATAGGTAAATAAGTGTCATAACAACATAAATATCCAATAATTACATCAAGGATGGTGAAAAATCCCATCACAAGTCAAAAATAGTCAAAACTGGGTGAATTTCTGAGATGAACAGTGAAAATTTGGCCAAAAAGCCTTGTGCGCCATGCGCCTTTGCATCTACTTTTGGGGCACTTCCTGACCTCCAAATTGAGCTCATGTAGTATTTTTGGAAAGGTCTGGATGTCTACTTTCCAACACAAGTGGAATGTTTCAATTTGGTCTCCATTTGAGCCTCCAAAAGTGAATTCTCCCAGAAGTACTACCCGCTGATGCAAAAAGTGGCAGAAAGGTGATTTTCATGATGTTTTTTGAGCTTTTGATCACCCAAAACTTGATGAAATGCCTTGGAAATTTCTGAGCGTGTGTATTTCATCATGAAAAATCCAAAAATGTAAGCCACTTGTGATTTGGACCTCTCCATTTTGTGGGTCGCGTGCTGAGCGCGACGCATAGAACCCAAAACCCTGTTTTGCAAGCCAAAAATTTTGAAATGACAAAATTTTCTCCAAATGTGCCCAAAATTGGAGTGAAGACCCTCCATCATGTATCATGCGCAACTAGTGAAGTCTCGGCCAAAACTTGAAGCGGATCGGGCGTTTTCTTTTGTTTTAGCGCTTTGCTCAAATGCCTCTTGAGGACCTTCATTCTCGCTTTGCAAACATGCATGTGAGCCCAATAGTGAGTCTTCATGTGGCGAAGCATGTCCTTGTCCCTGTTTTCCTTTGCAAACAAATTTTCCAAGTGAGTGTTGACCTGGATGAGCATCGATTCCTGATCAATAGGTGTCAAATCACCGGGTCTCCTACGAGCCAATTCCCGGTCTTCACGAATCTTGCGCAGCTCATAAAGTTCATGCTCATCCTCCAACTGCTTGTTGCACTACTCTAAGTAGTTGATCACCCATTTAGCCATCTGCAATTTCTTTTGCAGCGACTCATTCTTGGCCCTTTGTTCTCGGATAATCTCCTTAAGCTTTGAGCTGGGCGAACTAGCCTCAACATCAATGATACCGGTATCCTGAACTCCTGAAGGACCCTCATCAAGCATGGGTCTCTTGCCCCTGTCCTGACTCTATACCTGTGCTATAGATGGAAGTGAGACCCCTTCCACATGATGTGGAGATAATACTCGCTCTGGTGATGATGTCAACAAGACCCCTTCCACCCCAGGTGGAGAAAGTACTCGTTGTGCAGCTGCAAATAAGGCCCCGAGGCCTTTCTGATATGTCACATATGTTGGAGCATCAACATACTCAGTCTCATGCATGTCAAACTGCTGTGAAGGCCCTCCCTCATAATGGACGATCTCCGGAGGAGGCTGTAACGCTGAAAAGAAATCACGGGAGATGAAATCCTCCCAAGCAATACCTTGCTATGCCAACTGATGCATCACTATGATTTTGATCAATGCATAGTGATATATGCTCCTGTGCTGATGTGCCGGGGTCTTCCTCTGTACTAAGGGTACCATCCTTTCTATGTTTCGGCACATGAAAAACGGAATGCTCATCATATGTACCCATGTGAAATGCATCAACAAACGTTCATGGTACGCATATAGACGTGACAATCTTCTCTTGCAGCTGAAATACCGAATGATTTATTTCATCAATGGTGCAAACTCATCTTTCAGGTATCTGAAAGGAAAGGCCGCGCTCAAATGTCTGATATATGCGGGCTTGACATATGGCTCATAATAATATCGGTCCAGCATCTGGCGTTTACTCCATTCCTCCCCCACATTTGGTATTTCAGTGGCCTGAGAAATAGTGTCAGGTGACAAAGTGAAATCCACTCCGGCAAGGTTCACACGACCATCCTATAAGTTAAGGACAAATAGACGGACCAGTTCCCAATGATGCTGAGTTTGTGAGATCATCTCACAATATTGGTAACATGCTTGGCGCCGAAAACAATCCATGGCAAGCGGGCAAGCTTGCAATTGAGCCAAAGAGGTAGGCTCCTCCCTAACATGCTATCCACTCTTGCCACCCTTGTGATACCTTTGTGGCACATTAGGCACATTGACCCCCGATGTAGAGTCACTATCATAATCCTGCTCATATTCGGACTCGGTGTCTGACATATTCTCTAAAAACAAGGTGGTCGAAATATATATATTTGCTGATATGAAACTGTGTGCCAAAAGTTGACTGTTGACTTTTTGTCTCTTTATCAAAATGCTGTAACCAAGGGGACATAAATGATGGGAATTGTTAGGAAAAGGGAAGCAAGGGAAATGGGAACAATGGAAATAAAATGAGGAGATTAGGGAAGGGACAAGGGGGATATAAATGTTTTAGGGTTTTGAAACAAGGTAGGGATCATATGGTTATAGGAGAATGATTAGGAGTTTGAGAGAGGAAGGTGTGGTGTTGTGGGGATTTATTTGGGAAAATATTTGGGGAAAATAGGAAATGTGAAACAAGGGAAAATGAAGCCTTGGCGACAATAATTTTTTAAAACCCTACAACAAACTTTGGACTTGAATCATTACAACAATTTGATACACATGGAGGGTTTCTTTTCACTTGATTTTTCTTGACAAAGAGAGGCTAATTTCTTCATATATGCCACATATACACCATCCAAAAACAAAACCAATTGATGATTGTAAGCCTACCTGAGAATCTAGGCGTGAGGAGAGTTGATTTGAGCGGCTTCTTGGCGAATTTGTAGGCATAAACCCTATGCGCCGCGCGCCTTACCCAACGTGCCCCGCACCTCTGGAACTGACCAACTGCTCACGAACTTGCCTCAAACTTGCAAAATCACCCTTCAATGATACTCTTAGCTCTAAAAATGTGTAATGGGTTGGAAATGAGGAGAAATCACTTGATATAGCATCCATTTTGATTTTTGCTCAATGAAAACCCATTTTTCTTATGTTTGGTTGTTGGCACTTTTTCGAAATTAATAGGCTCTGACCTTTTTGGTTTCCTTCATAAAATAGGTTGAAATGATGAGTTTCTCTGATAACTTTTGCACGTATAGCTCTGATATGCTTCAGCAAAGGAGACCAGGGCTGCACTTGAACAATTGAAGAACTGAAAATTTTGACAATTTTTTACAAAAATGAGGTGGCGACTTGCTTTCAAAATAGAGTTTTGAAGAGAAGTCCTTATTCGGCTGTACAATGGTGACAATTATTGAAGTAATGATTTATCAAAAGCATCCCTCTGGCCAGCTGGTCTTCTAAGACTTTTCAGGACTAAATTAACTCAAACCTTAGACCTAGACCTAAAAATTTAAAAAAAAATGACTTGTGAAGGTTTATGACTCATCCTAAACCAGCAATGATATGCACGAGGGGGATGAATGACACAGACCAATCCATCAGAGTTATGGCATGCCTAACAAAATGCAACTAATGAAAACTAGTGGGACACCTAAAACATGAAATGCAAAAAAGAACTTTGATCTCTGATGGAGGGATAACTAGACCGAACCGACTCTAACAGAAGCCACTATTCGTTGAGGTATTGGGCATAGTATTTAGTTAGCATCATACACTGGATTGCTTCCAAAGAGAAACTAACCATACATCCCAATTGATTCTCTCTTTCCTACAAATGTCCTCTCAACCATGTGTTTTCTGTCTCTAGTTGATTTTTCATTATGGCCTCTCTGTCTCTCAAGCCACTTAGATCTCTGCCCATGTCCTTGAGTTTCTCCTCCATGTGCCCAATGTCTTCAACCCCCTTTGATTTAGTGATATGCATCCATCAGTGAGTTTCGACCCTCTCCTTATCAAGCTTGAATAACAGTGGGATAGCAAATTTTTAAGGTATGACCCTGCCTCCTTCAATAAACATGTAGTAGCAGTCTAGGTTAGGTTGGGGGCTAGGTTCTTTTGTCTCTGGGTCCTCTTATTTAGTTTCTTGCTACTCCCCTACCTCCCTTTCCAATTTTTATGCCTCCTGTAGCTTCAACAGAGTATCATGTAGGACTGCTTCTGCTTCTTGTAGATTCTGTTCTGTATCTTGTAGGATTGTCTTTCCCTTGGAGGAGGTTGATCTAGTCACAAGCCTTCTCACATAGGTGATAGGAGGCTTAGGGGAAGGCATTTTCTCCTTTTGTTTAGGGGAGTCTTCAATAAAAATAGGAATGTTGGTTGGTGTTTGGGGTTTCCCCTATCTTATTCTTGTGCTTTTCCTTGTCCTGAAATATAAGGGGGTCTGCCTCTATATTTTTCCTTTTTGCTTGATGGGGGTGTTAAGAGCAGTGAGGGCAGATGTTGTCTCTCTCTTAGTAGGTTCTAGAGACACCCTAGGTGGCTCCTACTTGTTTTTTGTCCCCTTTTCCATTTCCTTCTTCACCTATGTCCTTCCTTTCTTCTTCGTCTTGTAAATCTTCAACATCTTTATCAGTTTCCTCCTTAACATCCTCCTCTGTTTCTTCACCATCCTCCTTCTCTTTCTCCTCTTCTTCTTCATCTTCCTCATTTTCTTCTGATTCATCTCCTTCTTCATCCATCTCATCTTTATCTCCCTCTATTTCTTCTTCTTCTTTCTTTACTTCTTCTTCCTCTGCTTCAATCTCTTCCTCTTCCTCTTCACTGACAGTAGGACTGACATCATATATGAGAGCTTTGATGTCGTCCTCTGCCGGCATGTCTCTGAAAACTAACCATGTTATAGGAATTCTGAGGTTTTGGAGGGCATCTTCTATAAGGATCTTAATTAACCCATGGTGAGCTAACTGTTGGGAATTTCCCTCCTGCACTTTGATGCTTGAGTCTATTAGTGATTGCAATAGAAAGTATGGTATGCTGACCATTTGGTGAGGGGGTGTTTCTACTCCAAACTCAATTCTTCAAGAAGCCTAAAATGATATTCATAGACTACACTATACCTACACTCACATGAAATTTATTTTATCAGTTGGTAGCTTACCTCATTGCAGGGATACAACAGAGTTTCCCTCCTTACTCCATTTTTGTCCTTAGTGGGTTCCTCACCTTCTAAAAAGAATTTCCTTTTGGAAACCTAGCTATCTCCTTTGTCTTCTTTCCTCCATGGTATTCCTAGGGGAAGTGTGGTGAATCTGTTGATGAGCTTAGGGGTGAGTTCTATGGAGAGGCCTCTTACCACAATAGTGTCATGGATTCTGGTGAGTGGGATGAGGGAGAGAGAAAAATCTTGGGCCACCTCATCATCATACCCTCTAAATTTTTCGAAAAACCACATCCAATTATGTCTTGTGAAGATTTCAAGAACTTGGGGGTGTTGTTGGATTCTCATAGTGTTAATGGGCTCCCTCCTATTAAAACCTCCTGTCATCTTGGTTGGTTAAGTTTAAGGAGATGACAAGGTTGACACAATTTTCAAATGTAGAACCAAAACTGAGATGACTGTGTATGTAATTTCCTTACGCAACTTCTAAATTCACTCAAACTTAGAGGAATTATGGTTCAATTTCCTGTAAAGAGGGATGCAATTACAAAGCCTACCTCTTCATAGTGTTTGCAGTGGTCAACTCCCACGTTTTCCCCTCTGAAACTCCTCTCGGCCAATCCTATAGACAATCCTATGCATGATCCTGTAGGAATTCCTATGTAGTAAAGCGATGAAGTTTTTCTTTCGGTAGGTTGCCTGGGTATGAGAGTGACTTGTGAGAGTGAGCTTCGAGGAAGTGAATGCATGAATGCATGGGGACGATGATTATTTCCTCTTATGGTTATTCGAGGTGAGGTGGTGTGCTGATAGCAAAGGAACATTTTCATTTTTGGACCGTTAGTCCCCACTACCACCTCATCACTCCCCACTCCTCGTAATCAGCTCCCACCTTATGCATCTATATTTTTAACTGCTTTTGTCCTTCTCCTTCTCTGTTTTTGAGTTTACTGTTTCCACGTGTGAGAGAACATCTTGTTTTGTCTTTGTTAACTAAGTGAAGGTGGCCAAGTTATCTGGCCACCTTCTCACTTACAAACCAACTTACTCGTATCTTTTACATTTTTTGACTACATGATTCATATGATAGAGTGAGCAGGATACTTACTTGTGGTGCCAATACCTTGCTGCAGTTGTTGAAGACTGGAGGTGCTTGCTGTGTGTATGCTTGCATGCTATTCTTCTTCCCTTCTTGTTTCTTTCTGTTGATCCCTTTGTTTGTGCAGGTACCTATTGTTGAAGATGGTGGTGGTGGTGTTGCTTTGGAGCTCCTTATGCTCTTAGATCATCATGTTGGAGGCTTGCTGCTGTTATGATTTGTATTTTGTGGGATAGGCTACCACAAGGTTTCCTACAGGATGTCCTGTAGTTGCTTCTACTTCAAAACTCCTAATCATACACTTCTCAGAGAGGGTGACATGGATGGAGAGAAAGACTAGGAGTGTGGGGAACAAGGAATACTCAGGTGATGCTCTCTATTCCTCCTTGTTTCCCTTCTCTTCGAAGACTGATTTTTTTTTTTGAAACTAATTTTGTTTTCAAGGGTGAGTGCAGGGGTGATGATGGTGGACTAGGTATGGTGATGGAATGATGAAGGGGGTGCATTTTATTGGCATATAAATCAATTTATTTTCCTTAGTAATTCCTCCTGTAGGATTTCTAGGTCACTGTAATTCCTGCAGGATCATCTTGTAGGTTTTCAGGGGATCCTATAGGTTTACAGGGGATCTTGTAGAAATCCCATTGTAAACTGAAGTAAAGGAGTGGAAAAAATGACATAAATGGAGGAATGAATGGTAATGAGTGGTAAAATGAAAATGTGAGTGATAGGGGTCTCTTTGTGATCCTCCTCTGCTCTTCAACCATCCTTCTTTCTGACCTGCAAATGGAAATTTCATGATTTTTTTTTTTTTTAAAACAACTAAGCTACCTCTAAGAGGTTTTCACCCTAGTTGTTTTCCATAGGTGCCTCAAGAGCGGTTTTCACCTATGGATCTTTCTTTATTTTTTCTCTTTTGACACCATTGGCCGCCCCAAGAGGTTTTCAACCCAATGGTGGGATTCAGGTGCCTCATGGAAGTTTTCACCTGAGTCCTTATGTTTATTATTTTTTTTTTTCTTAGTGATTTGATGAGGGAGCAGTTGAAACTTGTTCCACTATCATCATTGTTTTATTGATATCATCAATGAACTCTTGTTTTGATAAAGGTCTCTTGTAAATTTTCAATAAGTGTCCATTAACAAGTAAAGGGATGGTCTCTTCATCTATGGTTCTGATTTGTAGTGAACCATTATCATGGCATCTTTCTACAACATAAGGTCCTAGCCATCTTGTCCTTAACTTGCCCTTGAAGTATTTACACCTGGAATCATATAACAACGCCCAATCGCCTTCCTGAAATTGCTTCTCCTTGATGTTTTTATCATGCCAGATCTTCCTCTGAAGTTGAACTACCTCTATATGTAGGAGAGCCTGCATTCTAAATTCATCCAAGCCATTCAACTAGAACAGTCCCTCTTTTTGTGCACTATTGACATCTAGATCTAGTTGGGTTGCGATCCTTAATGTGTTATAATCAAATGCAATAGACAACAAGGACTTTTTCCCATAGACTAGCTCATAGGGTGTGAATCCAGTGGTGGTCTTCCATGTGGTATTATAGGCCCAGGTGGCCTCAATGAGTCTATCTGCCCAATCCTTCCTGCTACTGCTTACCACATTAGTCAAGATGCCCTCTAGTGCTTTGTTGATCACCTCCACTTTCCCATTAGCTTGTGGATGATAGGGAGTGGAGGTTCTATGCTTGATCTTGTGCTGGCTAAGAAAGTCTCCAATCATGTTGGAGGTAAACTAGTTGCCTTTGTCTATGACCAGATCTTTAGGGTACCCAAATATGTATAATACATTCTCCCTTAGGAAATCAATCACCTTCTCCTCTATTACTACCTTAATTGCCTTGGTTTCAACCCACTTAGTCAAATAGTTAGTGCACACAATGATGTATTGTTTTTTCTTGGAAGGAGGGTCAATAGGCCCAATGAAGTCCATGCTCGTTTTGTTAGATGGATCAAAAGTCTCTTGAGGTTACAGAGGCATTTCATCTCTTGGAGTAGGCCTTCCCTTCCTTTGGCACCGATCACACTGACTAGTATAACTTTTCACATCCTGATGAAGAGTGGGCCAATAATAGCTTGCTTGTAACACTTTGAATGTTGTCCTCTTTGCTGCAAAGTGACCTCCAGAAGGCCCATCATGACAGGTTAGAAGGATGTCAAAGACTTCATCCTCCCTGACACACCTTCTCAAGATGTGATCTGGGCCAAGTTTGAAGAGATTGCCCCCAATCCAAGTGAAAGGAGAGCTCTTCCTTACTATATTTCTCTTTTCTTTGGAGGACAAGTTTGGTGGGAACTATGTTGATACCAAATAGTTTGCTATATTAGCAAACCATGGGGAGAGAACTAAAAATAGCAAATAAGTGCTCGTCTGGTAACTGGTCATCAACCATTTCTTCTTCGCCTGCATGAAAATTTACTCTAGACAAAGAGTCTGCAACAACATTTTCCTTACTAGTCTTATAAACAATGGTTAGATCAAACTATTATAATAAAAGTAGCCATCTTATAATCCGAGCATTCACATCTGGTTTGTTCATAAAATATTTGATTGCAGCATGGTCAGTATGCAGAAATGTTTGATAGCCTGTAATATAATGCCTAAATTTTTTCAATGAATGCACAACAACAAAGAGTTCCTTTTCAGTCACTGTGTAATTTAGTTCAACCTTTGATAGATTCTTACTGATAAAATAGATAACATAAGGCAATTTTTCATCTATCTGACCTAGGGCTGCTCCTATGGCTTTGTGTGAGGCATCAGCATGAATATTAAAGGGGAGGGCCCAATTTGGGCCTCAGAGAATCGGTATAGTGGTTAACTTTTCCTTTAGGATGTTTAAGGCCTCTTGACAGGTTTTTGACCATATAAACTCAGAGTCCTTGGCCAACAAACCAAATAAAGAAGAGTCCAACTTGCTGAAGTCCTTTATGAACCTTCGGTAGTATCCAGCTAACCCTAGGAAAATTCTGACATCTCTCTGCTTTTGAGAAGGTAGGACCCTTTGGATGATAGCTATTTTGTTCGGTTCCACCTGCAGTCCTTGCTAAGATATTGAATGATCTAGCACTGTCCTTGTAGTCATCAAGAATTCACATTTTCGGGACTGACAAACAGGTTCATTTCAATTCATTTGTGCAGTACTTTGCCTAGGTTCGAGAGCTTCTTGAAAATCACAACCATAAGGTGTAAAATCATCCATATAAATTTCTACCGCATCATGGACTAATTTGGCGAAAATACTCAAGTTTGCTCTCTAGAAAGTGGCAGGAGCATTGCATAGGCCAAAAGGAAGGACCCTATAGGCAAAAGTACCCCAAGGAAAAGTGAAGATGGGTTTATCTTGGTCTTCCAGGCTGATTTAGATTTGGTTGTACCCACTAAATCCATCTAGGAAAGAGAAAAATATTTTCCTTGCCAGGCCATCTAACACTTGGTCAATGAAGGGTAGAGGGAAATGGTCCTTCTTTGTGGCTTTGCTCAACTCCCTATAATCAACACAAATTCTCCACTTACCATTTTTCTTTGGAACTAACACCAACAGAGAGACCCACTCACTGTCGGAGATAGGGTAAATGAATCATGCATCTAACCATTTTTGCAGTTATTCTTTGAATATATATTTAAGAGATGGATTCATCCTCCTTTGGGACTGCTAGACCAACTTGCAACTGTTGGGTTGTGTTATATTCTTTCCACGACTATCCCATGTAGTTAACCGGGGGGTTAGAAGGGGGGTGGAGATCCCCTTTGTTGCGTTGATTGTGTAGCGGGGGGTCACAGGGGGTTTAAGTGGTGCAGGTAACCCCACTCTATTGGGTCTAGGGTAGTGCCCTGAAAATTTTTGTTTTTGGACCCTATATTAGGTTGGGCGGACCTACCTATGGTTTTGTGCATTATTTTCGCACATGGTTTTGGACGCAATGGTTTTCGGTCCATGGTATTGGATGCTTCGGCATGTATAAATATGTATTGTAACATTGAAAGGAACATATTGAAAAATCAAGCTAGTAGTCGCGGTTTTGGGATCTAGGGTAAAATCTCTGTGTATATGTGTTTTATGTGTTATGCTCTCACATTGTTTATTTTCTGTGTTTCAGAATTCCTATGCAGGTAACTTTTGTACGAGGTTAAAACCTACAGCTACATTATTTGATGTAGCTGTGGTGAGTACACATTGAGGGGTGTATTCCCTTCATTTCTTTATAACTCCAAGTGGAGGCTTCTAGATTTTCCTTTAGCACATTGCATAACTTCTCTTCTTGGAGAGCAGAAAGAGATGGATTGATTTTCAAGGTTATCTCTGAATCAAATTCTATGATTTTGACATGGAGTGGGTTGGAATCGGCTAAGCATAAGTCAATTGGATGATTTTTCTGGGTTTTCTTTACTGCATCTTCTAAGGGCAATGAACTAGGAGTTGGACTTTGGAGTAGGTGTTTAATCAAATCATCCTCATCCTGTTGTCCTCCTCCCATGGTTGTTTCTAAAGTATAAAGTTGGGCGAATTAAACTTCACTTCCTCCTCCTCCTCCAATCATAAAAGTAAATCATGCTCTAGAGAAGGCTGAGCAGGAGGGTATAGGACTAACTGCTTGGACATATGCCAATTATTTATGATCATACTCCTAGCTCTGTAGCTAATGTAAGCATCGATAATGGAAAACCATGGTCTCCCAAGGATGAGAGGGTAACCAATAAGCTTAGCCTTAGGCTAAATAACTAGGAAATCTACAGGGTACTCCCAAGAGTCGATGGATACCATCACGTCCTCCACAATCCCCTCAGGGGTTACTGTGGAGCGGTCCACAAGTTGCAAAACTTTTTTGGTCTTCCTCAATGAACCTTGGAGGTTGAGCTTGAGCCTGGTGTCCTTGGTCATCACATTAATGGCAACCCCAAGATAGATCAAAGTGTGTGGGACAATGGTTCCATTGATGTGCACATCTACTATAGGGCTTCCAAGGTCCAAATATTTGGATAAATTACCTGCCCCAGCATTAAGTCAGACAACTATCCAATGACATTAATGGTATGGGAATCCCTTCTTCACCTCCTTGGATGCTTGAAGAAATTCTCCTTAATCAACTTATTGTAAATATGAACATCCTTTATTGCTTGGAGAAGTGGAATCTTTACACAGATTTTTCAATTCTCCCAGAAGTTCAGTTTCTTCCAAGGTAGGATGGAGTGGTTGGGCTAATCTCTCAGGAAAGGGTGGATTAACTTTAAGATTGCTTTCTTCTCTTTCTTCCTCAACCTCCCTAGGTGGACGTGGAGGTTGGTTATCCAGGAGAACTCTCCTAGATCATAGGTTAATATCCTAGATTTCCACATCATAAGCTAGATATGATGTCTCTCCATTGTATACTTGTTGAGCTTGCTTGTTGTTCAAGTTTGGATTTGGCTGGGTAGACATCTAGGGGTGCTTAGGTGGAGAAAAGTGTAGCAGTTATGGTTGGGCAGGTGGTGGAGGCAATAGAGCTGGATCATTGTGGTATTGGGGCCTCCACCCCTAGGGTGGTGCATTCCACTGAGGTTGTGGTAGAGAATAAGGTTGAATTGACTAGCTCGCTAGCTGGGAGTGATACCGAGATGCAAAGGACCAAGGAGGGGGTGTAGACCAAGAAGGATGAGCAGGGGGTCCCCAATAAGGTATGGCTGTGGTTTGGTTGGGGTTTTAATATGCATGGGATGACCCTTGCATGCCTTGCTGGTATGGTCTAGGCCAATGAGGTCTTCTTTAGTTAGTACCAGAGCTACTCAGTGACCCCTTCAGCTCCTTGATATACATTTTTGAGTCCAGGAAAATAAGGGCACTCGTCTATGGAGTGATTTTGTTCATAGACTGAGAAAATTTCAATAGAATTCAATGGACATTTAGTCCTAGGACGCCTCCTGGTGCATCTAGGACAAAAAATGGCCAAGGATCTCTCTGCTTCCTCTTAATGCACATGGTGTCCATTTGCAAGGCAAGGGTTTGCAGCATCTCACTTTTGAAATCTTCCAGCATGTTTCCAATTTCACCCTTGATGGATGAGTTGGAAGATGATGTACTGACCATAGGTTTACTTCCCCTACCCTTTTCCCTCGCTGGCCTAGAATGGTTTTTAAAGATAGTCTTGATATCCTCATAGAGTAATTGTTATATAACTCCTCCTGATAACAAATATAGGATATCTAGAACATCCTCCCTTAATCCCCTAATCAGGACCATCTTTAGTGACTCAAGGTCAATTGTGCACTTGGCCCTTTTGTAACTAAGATGGAATCTTTCGAGATTCATCATTGCCTATGGTCATCCTGAAAATTTCCTCTTTAGTATCTTTTGACCGATAGTAATCCCAATATTTTTTGTTAAAGGTTTGCTGCATCTGAGCCCAAGTTGTGATGTTATCTATAGGTAAACCCATGAACCACCATAATGTTGCATCCTTGAGGGTAGATGGAAATAGTTTTAACTTCTTCTCATCATCTGTATAGTCATAGGTTCAAAATATATCAAAAAACTCAAATAAGAAAGTGTCGGGGTCCTCTATGGTCAGGCCATGGAAATGAGGTAGGGTAGAGGAGCTTATATTTTTCATCTTAGTGTCCCCTTTGGTTTCCCTGACGGGGAAGGCACCCTCGACTCTCTTTCTTTTCCCTCTGCCATTTCTGTTTTCAGTCATTGGTTCAGTAGGAATGGGTTCTTCTTCTTCTTCTTCCCTTGTAGGTTCTTCAAACATCTCAGGTTGCTCACCTAAGGGTTCCTCCAGTTCACAGCCACTGAAGAAGAGGGAAGGCTGGCTATTTGATGTAGTGGGGGTATTTGGTAAAAATTTCCCTAAACTATTCCTATTCCTACGAGGCATGAAAGGAAATGTTTTTGGTTTGGTTTGTATTTTTTCAAACTTGGAAAGTACTTTTCATAGTTGAAATTTTTGATTGAATGAAAATTACAAACAGAATGAAAAAGATACTTACTGAATTGAAATCTTGCTTGCAAAATGGAAAGGAAAGCAGAAAATGCAAAATGGAAGAAAGAAAACAACTAGATTACTTTTGTAGAAATAAACTAATGGGAGAATATTGAAGACAAGAAATAGAAGAAAAGGAAGCAGTAATCACATTTTACTTAGACACCTCCCTAGAAACAACGCCGAAAAGTGATGAGCGCCAGTATTGCAGCAAGGATGCTGCAACTCCTGGGTTACTAGCTTTACTTTATCAACCCGGGGTTCATACAAACTTGGAGGTGACAGTGTTGTATACACGAGTAAAAGTGATGGTCCTGCCTGTTGTCACTGTTCAGTTTGCGAGAAACCATTAGGGTTTCAATTCAGACTTCTATGGAGTCATAAGAAGCTTGATTCTTTGATGGAAGAAAGGTTAATCTACTCTAAGAGAGAGCTACTCTACTGCAATAATGGAGAAGGTCGACATGTAATGCTAAATCACACAATTTCCTAATTAATCGCTATGAAACTATGCTTGGCATAAATGCTAAATAAACATGAACCAAATGCTACTATCTAAGTTATAGAAGTAAGAAGCATCAAACATCACTAATGTGCAAGTAAAGAGACTGAACTAAATCTGTTTTTGCTTTTTTATCTTTTTATGCAAAATCAAGTGTGCAAACTAATTACTTTTGTTAATGTGGCAGGTGAATTAAGGATGTTTGAGGATGGATAGAAGGGTTATGAGATGGTTCGATGTTGTGAAAAACCCTTGGGAGGCTTTTAGTGACTTCCTAGAGGATTTCCATCAATTCAGCCTCAAAACAGGCCATTTCCGAAAAGCCTACTAGTTGTACTATAAACCTACAGGATCCCTCGTAACCTTGCAGGATACAACTCAGAGAAAAACATGAGTTTTTGGAGGTGATGGAAGGCCTAGGAAATGTATATGATGGGTGGAATGGAGTGGGAGAAGTTCTAGGATCATTTAGAAGTCAACATCAAATATAGTAGATGGCTGGATTTGCTCAATGTGCTTGGAAGAATTTCTACGAAAAGATATGACAACTAGTGAAGGTGATGGTGGAAACAAGGGATGACTAGGGTGGATGGAGTGGAAGGTGGTTGCTGGCTATGAAGTCTTAGTCTCCTCTTGAAGCACCTACTCTGCATAAAACATGTATATCTTCCAAAAAGCTGTGCAAACAAGAAAGATTTTCATAAACTAGAAAAAAAGAATTAATGAATTCACTACCTACACTATGCATGAGGAAAGTTGCTGAAAGAAATGAAAGCATGGATGAGATATACCACAGAAATAAAGATGAAAAAGATGACAATGGAATCCTACCTTTCAAAACTAAACAAATACTAATTTAAAGATGACAAACTCCAAAGCTCATAAAAGAACTAGAAATATGTGTTTTTGTGGCTACATAAGGGTCCCTTCCTCAAGTCATGATCCCAGAGGGAGGAAGTGAGGCTGAGACACCTGCTTCCAACCTTATGGTGATCCTTTTATCCCTGCTAACCTGCTACTGAAGTAAGACACAAATGGAAGCAAACTAATAAACAACCAATCTAATCTACACTTCTTGTAATGGAAATGCATCTAAAAAGAAAATTAACAATGAAGCTATGAAACGACACTAAACATACATATACAATAAAGAGGAGCCTTGGCTGCTAGGGTTGGGAACTAACCCAAGAGCTCTAGCCCTCCAAGTTAACACAGTGCTGGCTCAAAACAAAACTCATTCTTATTACCAAAACAACAAATTACATCAATAGAACTTTCACTAGTCTGCAGCTCGAAAATAGCTTAGGGTTTTACAATAAAAATCCTAATCCTAATGAAGCTCTAGGCCTCTCTACTTATACAACTGAAGTCCTCATTGACTTCCTTAAAATCAGGGAGGCTCGGCTCCCGAACTCGAGATAAGCTAGCTCTTTTTCTCTCACTTGCTCGATTGCCTTATAGGCCTGGTGGTTGCACTCTGAGCTAGTGTGACGGATAGAGGAATATTTGGGGGATAAGTAAATGAGGAATATTTGCCTCCTACAATTCCTCTCCCTTGTCCCATTCAAGTTTTAACATTAATACTTGCAAAAATTCCTCACATTTTTAAGGCCCATATAATTACGATGAGGCTCATCAAAAAGAACAATACATTTATGAAATAAGTTATAGATCACTGAGAGAAAAATGGACTAGCTCAATGAATCTCACAACGAGAACTTCCATCTCTCATTCTTACCAAGTTACTTCTCAACCTTGGTTTACAAGGCATCGATGACATGAAAATAAATGTAGGGAATCAGACTCTTGTTTCAGTGTTGGAGACATCCAAAGAGAAAAAATGTCGGTGATCTATTTAAACTTTTAAATCTAGTGAGACCACTACACATTGTAAAACATATTGGCTGCACCTTGATTGTGCATGCTTGTCCACATGATATAATGTTATATTTCTAGCTACAAAGCAAAACTACGTAGATTCTAGCTTCGTATTAGCTATCTTCCCCAAGCACTTTCCTGTTCGTAGGCTACTTATATTAACAAAAGAATTCACAAAAAAATCGCAATAAGATATTAAGATATTTTCATTAGACTTAACATAGCTGAGACAGTTAAATGCACAGGTCACATTACGTGAAATCTTTATCATGTCCACACAATGTTCATGCAAATTTCGAACAAGGTCTGCATAGAGATTATATGCACCATTTCCTAGCCCTTGAAAATGAAGAACTCGTGGGTTTGGAAGATAATGTTGGATTTGGCCAGCCTCATCGTTTAGAGATGGCCATTGACAACACACTTACAAACAGACTGTAACAAACACACAAAAATATATCCACATGCTTATATTACTCTAAATTTCACAAAAATATATCCACATACTTATATTACTCTAAATTTTAGATATCTACGAGGATTAAGAATTTACATTTCTCACATACTTTTGGACTCTCTATAAAAAAAGTTACACCAAAATAAAATGTATATAATTTCAATATACAATATTTCATATATATACAATAAGTAAGCCTTTGAGATCAATTAACTATCTCAATTTGATACCTTAGATAGTTGAAATATATCTCATCCACACCTAAAATTGAAAAAATTAAAATAAAATTTCAACCACATTTAAAACTAGAAACTAATTAACAACCTCCTACCAAAACATTTCATTCCACATAGAAATTACACTAACACATCACTTAATATCTGCCGGACAAAGCTAATAGAAGTTAATATCTCCCATAAAAAACTCGCTCTCCGATCCTCTACTCGGTACACATCACTTAAACCAACTAAAAAGTGAGGCAACTGTAGGGTCTAACCCCGTACAGAAATTACGTGCATACGAATTCTAAATCACAGAAAAATAAAAAATGCGAGAGCGTAACACATAAAAACACATATGCACAGATATTTTCCCCTGGATCCCAAAACCGGGACTACCAGCTTGATTTTGCATTATATTCCTTTCAATGTTACAATACATATTTATGCATGCCGAAGCATCCAATGCCATGGACTGAAAACCATCGCGTCCAAACCATGGACCGAAAACCATCGTGTCTAAACCCCATAAAGTGGGGTTACTGGTACCCCTCAAACCCCCTGTTAACTATTTGGAAAGAATATAACACAACCCAACAATCTCCCACTTGTTGCTTTCTTTCCACAGGGGGCCACAGGAGAGCTTAGTCATTTTTCCAGCCCTCAAACGCCCATTGTTTCTCTACACCAAGAGAACTTCTCAGAGCTCACAAATTTTGTCAATGCATCTGCAGTATTCTTCAAAGTGTCCACCTTTACCAGCAACACCTTTTTGTCTTCTATCATATCCCTCACAAAGTGATACTGAACATCAATGTGCTTAGTCTTTGAATGATAAGCAAGGTTCTTTGCCAAGAAAATTGCACTTGGTTGTCACAGTCTATCCTTATAGCTCCTTGTATTAACCCCATACTTGAACACAATCTCTGCAACCAAACTGCTTCCTTGCTTGCATGAGTGGCTACCATGTATTCTGCCTCTGTAGTTGATAGTGCCACTACAGATTGTTTCTTACTGATCCAACTGACTGCACCTCCAAATAGCTTAAACACATACCCACTTGTATCTGATCTTCTCTGATCCAGATCTCCAGCCCAGTCTGCATCAACAAAGCCACAGATATCCAACACTCTGTCCAATCCTGGTCTTCCTTGGTAGCACAAACCATAATCACTACTACCACGCAAATACCTGAAAACCCGCTTCACTACTGTCCAGTGCTCCTTCCCTGGTTTTGACATAAACCTGCTCAATACTCCCACTGCATGTGCAATGTCTGGTCTAGTATAGACCATGGAATACATCAAGCTACTGACTTCACTTGCATATGGAACATGGGACATGTCCTCTTCTTCTTCTTGTGTCTTGGGACACTGTTCAGCAGATAACCTCACACCTACAGGAATAGGAACCTTCACCGGTTTACTATCCTACATATCAAACCTCTACAATATTGTCTCGACATACTTCCTCTCGTTTAACTAGAGCTTCCTCTTTGCCCGATCTCTTTTAATTTCCATGCCTAAAATATAGTTTGCAGCACCGAGATCTTTCATGTCAAATTTGGAGGACAATTGGGTCTTCAAATCCTAGATAATTTCTTTGTCATTTCCAACCAGCAACATATCATCCACATACAAGACCAGATAAATAACATGGTCACCAATTAATTTAAAATACACACAATGATCTGCTTTGCTTCTGGTGAAGCCAAGTCCCCGTATAAATGTATCAAATTTCTGATACCACATCCTTGGTGACTGTTTTAACCCATACAGAGACTTCTATAACTTGCATACCAGTTCTTTCTTACCCTTCACCGCAAAGCCTTCATGTTGCTTCATGTAGATTTCCTCTTCCAAATCCCCGTGAAGAAATTTTGTCTTCACATCCATCTGTTCTACCTCAAAATCAAAAGCAGCAGCAACAATAAAAGTAATCTAATAGAAGTTACCTTGGCAACAGGAGAAAAAATATCACCAAAATCAATTCCCGGCACCTGGGAATAACCTTTTTCTACCAACCGAGCTTTGTATTTCTCCACCTTCCCTTCTGCATTTGTCTTCTTCTTGAACACCCATTTGCTGCCAATGGGTTTCCTTCCAGCCGGCAACTCCACCAGATCCCAAGCCTCATTTTTGTGCAAAGATGCCATTTCATCAACCATGGCCTCTTTCCAGAGTTTTCCATCCTCTGAATCCAGTGCTTCCTTCACAGTTCTGGGATCATCATCAGTAATAGACAAAGAAAAATTTGAACAGAAATCAGATGGACTATACCTTTCTGACTGCCTTCTTTCTTGAACTGATCTTCTCACAACCGGAGTTTGTGGCTCTTCATCTTCTAATTCCTCCTCTGCTACAGAGTCTGATTCTTCCTCCTTTAGTTCAAACTCTATCTTCACAGGTTCCTTTGGTTGGACTTCATGTTTAATAACATCTTTCACCTCTCTGAACACCACATCTCGACTGTACACAACCTTCCTTGTTACTGGGTTCCAAAGCTTATAACCCTTTAAACCATCCTTATACCCAATAAAGATGCACTTTTCAGATTTACTATCCAACTTGGTTCATTTCTCCTTTGGAACATGTACATATGCATCACATCCAAATACCCTCAGATGTGAAAGAGAGGGTTTCTTACCAGTCCATACTTCTTGTGGAGTCTTATCCTCCAACGCTGATGAAGGTGACTTGTTGACCAAGTAACATGCAGTATCCACTGCCTCTACCCAGAATTCCTGTCCTAACCTGACACCACTGAGCATGCTTCTTGCTCTTTCCATCAATGTCTTGTTCATTCTTTCTGTGACTCCATTTTGCTGAGGTGTATATGGAGTAGTCTTTTGCCATGCTATACCACACTTCTTACAAAATTCTTCAAATTCCTTGCTGCAGAATTCTCCACCGTTATCTGTCCTCAGCACCTTTATCTTCTTCTCTGTCTGATTTTCCACCAGAGCCTTAAATTCTTTAAACCTGTCAAAGACTTCAGATTCCTTCTTAAGGAAATATAT
>APFE031447436.1:0-44516 GCA_000404065.3 Pinus taeda | reverse complement strand
ACACCAAGAGAACTTCTCAGAGCTCACAGATTTTGTCAATGCATCTGCAGTATTCTTCAAAGTGTCACCTTTACCAGCAACACCTTTTTGTCTTCTATCATATCCCTCACAAAGTGATACTGAACATCAATGTGCTTTGTCTTTGAATGATAAGCAGGGTTCTTTGCCAAGAAAATTGCACTTTGGCTGTCACAGTCTATCCTTATAGCTCCCTGTACTAACCCCCATACTTGAACACAATCTCTGCAACCAAACTACTTCCTTGCTTGCATGAGTGGCTGCCATGTATATCTCCTCATTAGCCTATTGTGCCCACTTACAAATGGTTGTCTATACTTATTCCAATGACTGCCTCCTAATAGGTTAAACACTACCATTGTAGATCTTCTCTGATCCAGATCTCCACCGTCTGATCACAAGCCATGAATATACCAAATGCTGTCCATCCTGGGTCTTCCTGGTGCATAACCATAATCTAGTGCACGCAATAGCTGGAAACCGGATTCAACTGCTGTCCAATGCTCCTTCCCTGGTTTTGACATAAACCTGCTCAATACTCCCACTGCATGTGCAATGTCTGCTCTAGTACAGACCATTGCATACATCAAGCTACCGACTGCACTTGCATATGGAACACGGGACATGTCCTCTTCCTCTTCTTGTGTCTTGGGAGACTGTTCAGCAGATAACCTCACACCTACAGGAATAAGGACCTTCACCGGTTTACTATCCTGCATATTAAACCTCTGCAGTATTGTCTCGACATACTTCCTCTGGTTTAACTAGAGCTTCCTCTTTGCCCAATCTCTTTTAATTTCATGCCCAAAATATAGTTTGCAGCACCGAGATCTTTCATGTCGAATTTGGAGGAAAATTGGGTCTTCAAATCCTCGATAATTTCTTTGTCATTTCCAACAAGAAACATATCATCCACATACAAGACCAGATAAATAACACGGTCACCAATTAATTTAAAATACACACAATGATCTGCTTTGCTTCTGGTGAAGCCAAGTCCCCGTATAAATGTATCAAATTTCTGATACCACATCCTTGGTGACTGTTTTAACCCATACAGAGACTTCTTTAACATGCATACTAGTTCTTTCTTACCCTTCACCGCAAAGCCTTCAGGTTGCTTCATGTAGATTTCCTCTTCCAAATCCCCGTGAAGAAATGTTGTCTTCACATCCATCTGTTCTACCTCAAAATCAAAAGCAGCAGCAACAGATAAAAGTAATCTAATAGAAGTTACCTTGGCAACAGGAGAAAAAATATCACCAAAATCAATTCCCGGCACCTGGGAATAACCTTTTGCTACCAACCGAGCTTTGTATTTCTCCACCTTCCCTTCTGCATTTGTCTTCTTCTTGAACCACCCATTTGCTGCCAATGGGTTCCTTCCAGCCGGCAACTCCACCAGATCCCAAGCCTCATTTTTGTGCAAAGATGCCATTTCATCAACCATGGCCTCTTTCCAGAGTTTTCCATCCTCTGAATCCACTGCTTCCTTCACAGTTCTGGGATCATCATCAGTAACAGACAAAGCAAAATTTGAACAGAAAGAAGATGGACTATACCTTTCTGGCTGCCTTCTTTCTCGAACTGATCTTCTCACAGCCGGAGTTTGTGGCTCTTCATCTTCTGATTCCTCCTCTGCTACAGAGTCTGATTCTTCCTCCTTTAGTTCAAACTCTATCTCCACAGGTTCCTTTGGTTGGACTTCATGTTTAATAACATCTTTCACCTCTCTGAACACCACATCTCGACTGTACACAACCTTCCTTGTTACTGGGTTCCAAAGCTGATAACCCTTTAAACCATCCTTATACCCAATAAAGATGCACTTTTCAGATTTACTATCCAACTTGGTTCGTTTCTCCTTTGGAACATGTACATATGCATCACTTCCAAATACCCTCAGATGTGAAAGAGAGGGTTTCTTACCAGTCCATACTTCTTGTGGAGTCTTATCCTCCAACGCTGATGAAGGTGACCTGTTGACCAGGTAACATGCAGTATCCACCGCCTCTGACCAGAATTTTGTCCTAACCCGACACCACTGAGCATGCTTCTTGCCCTTTCCATCAACGTCTTGTTCATTCTTTCTGCGACTCCATTTTGCTGAGGTGTATATGGAGTAGTCTTCTGCCGTGCTATACCACACTTCTTACAGAATTCTTCAAATTCCTTGCTGCAGAATTCTCCACATTATCTGTCCTCAACACCTTTATCTTTTTCTCTGTCTGATTTTCCACCAGAGCCTTAAATTCTTTAAACTTGTCAAAGACTTCAGATTTCTTCTTAAGGAAATATATCCATGTATTCCTTGAGAAGTCATCTATAAATGATACATAGTACACCGACTTACCCAGTGATGGAACTTTCACAGGTCCAAACACATCACTGTGCACAAGCTCTAATATTTGTTTCGTCCTCTTACCACCAGAGGGGAAACTCACCCGATTCTGCTTACCATATACACAATTTTCACAGAAATCAAAATCCAGAGAGATATTACTCATACCTTCTACCATACCTTTACCATGAAGTATTCGAAGGCCCTTCTCTCCAATATGTCCAAGCCTTTGATGCCACAACATGGTCTTCTCTCCAGAGACCACTAGATTTTCTGCTCCATTTTCAGGAACCATAGAACTATTGCCCCGTCAACAACAGTGCTACCTTGCAGCTTGTACAGAGTTCCAATCTGAACTCCCCGCATCAATACCAGTGCTCCTCGAACCATCTTGTAGGTATCCTTCTTGAACATTGTCTTTACACCTGCATCATCCAACAGGCTTACAGAATCAGATTTCTCTTCTGGCCCAACGCAGGAATAAGCAGACACCCAGAAGGGTTCTAAACCCTTCCACCTTGCAACTTCAACTTTTCTTTTTCCGCGACCAATGATTCTTAGCGTTCCTATCAATCTCCTAGAAAGACATCACCCAACCATCATATTCTCATACTCAGCAGAACCACTCTCTATGGGGGATGAAGTGAAAGGATGCACCTGAGTCAATCAACCATGCCTCATGATCTACATGTGTACTTGAAGAAGCCAAGTACACATCCCCACCTTCATCTGAGGTGGTTTTCACCTCTACAGAAGGAGCATCATCAGATCCTTTTCCTTTATCAGGAGCTTTAGATTTACACTCCCTTCGAAGTGCCCTTCCTTTCCGCATTTCCAGCACACCACCTTTGTAGGTTTTCCTCGAGATTTAGATCTCCCTCTAGATTTAGATCTCCCACTCGATGACTTATTTTTGTTTCTGTTCTGGGACCGTCCTCGTACAGACAAGGCATCACCATTCTGGTTGTCCATATTATTCCGTCTCATCTCCTCCGTCAGCAAGGCTGAGACTATTTCATCAAACTGCAAAGCAGTTGCATTGCTACCTATTGCAATAACCAGACTATCCCACGAATCTGGTAGAGAACACAACAAACTGATGCACTTATCTTCATCTGAAATTTTAATATCAAAATATGATAACTGACTTACCACAGTATTAAACGCATTCAGATGCTCTGTCACCGAGTCTCCCTATTTCATCCTCAGGTTATACAACTTTTTCCGCAGGAAAAGTTTATTCACCAGAGACTTAGATTGGTACAAAGTCCCTAACTTGTCCCATAAAGCCTTCGCCGTAGCTTCCCCTGATACATTCAGCAATACTGAATCTGGGACACACAATCGTATTGTGCTCTTTGCCTTCCGATCCAACTTCTTCCGTTCTTCATTGGTCACTCCTGTTGGTTTAGTACCCGGATCTACCGCGATCCACTGATCTTTATCCACCAACAGATCCTCCATCTTGAGTTTCCACAACTCAAAACTCTGACCATTGAACTCTCAATCTCTATCTTTTTGCTGCTCGCCATCTTCTTTCACCACTAGAATCGATCTCGCAGATCTCCCACTGAAAACAGGGTCTACCACAGGCGCCGAGCGAAACCCCTCAGCACAAAGGCGGTCCCTTGAAGCCAAAACAGCTCTGATACCAAATGTAGGTTTTAACCCTGTACAGAAATTACCTGCATACAATTCTAAATCACAGAAAAATAAACAATGCGAGAGCATAACACATAAAAACACATATGCACAGAGATTTTCCCCTAGATCCCAAAACCGGGACTACCAGCTTGATTTTTCGTTATATTCCTTTCAATGTTACAGTACATATTTATACATGCCGAAGCATCGAATACCATGGACCAAAAACCATCGCGTCCAAAACCATGGACCGAAAACCATCACGTCCAAAAAACATGTGCGAAAATCATGCAAAAAACCATAGGTGGGTCCACCCAACCTAACATAGTGTCCAAAACCAAAATTTTCCGGGGCACTGCCCCAGTCCCCATAAAGTGGGGTTACGGGTACCCCTCAAACCCCCTGTTAACTACGTGGAAAGAATATAACACAACCCAACAGCAACATCGTCCAAAGTTCAATCCTGGCTATTACAACCGAGTACACATCAATTACACATAATTAGTTTGTTGGATGGTAAAAGAGAGGGGAGTGGAGGAGAGCATCTACTTCCTATATGTCGATATAATTGTGAAGATCGTTTGTAGCACGGTGAGAAACAGTATGACAATTTTCACTATTAAAGCTAGAGCTATCCAAGGCGATGAAAAATGATCCTGCACAAGCTTTGCAAAGTGGACCTTCATTTTGTTTTTGTAGTGCGCATTCAAATCTTTTCTCAATTTCTGGAAGACCTGTCCCATAGTCACATTAAATCCCTTGCCAAGACTGTTGAAAAGGTCAGAAACCTCTTTCTCACTCCCCAGCCCATGTGTAAGGACGCCCATTCTGCTTAGCAGAGCCACGTCTTCATCTGAGTCGATCAATTCATCCATCAAACTCACGTAACAACTAACGTAATTGATATCAGATGGTTTGTACATCTCAAAAGTGATTAAGTTGTGGAATAATATCATTGTCTCGTCCATGATACAAAGTAGAGGAACAAAAATTGTGGCTCTCTTCAGCTCAAACCTAATCGCCTTTATGCCTCCGGTCTGAAGTGGTGAAAATTTGATGCTAGTATTTCTTAATTCTGTTGCATGAGGGATGCTTCCAGCGGCATTCTGTGCTTTGCTTTTGCCTTGGAGCATTCTGATGCACTCACTAATACAACAGTCAATGGAGATGCTACTCTCACCTTGATCTACACGCTCATCCTAAGCAGAACTTGGGGGAGAAGCAATGACGGTGTGCAAGAAACTCAAAAGATGATGAACTTCTCCTTCAACTGGTCTTGGCCACAACCATTGCTCTATATCAATAATTTTATAACGGAAAGAGCTAAACAACGATGTACTTCTCACCAGCACATCCAAAAGCAACTTCTCGACATCAACGGCCAAGTTGAGCTCCAACTCTAGTATCTTTTGGAGAATGACCAAGGGCATTTGATTTTCAAGCATCAAAATGTAGACCAGTATATCGATTGCAACAAAAACAAGCTTATTTTCCCTAAAAATAGGGTCATAGCGCTCCATCACCTCGGCTACAGGGGCTCCGTAACCACCCATAGTTCTCAATCGGAGGTCTTTCCATTGTAATCAATGTTTTCTTCATAGTTGTCCCTGATTTGATTCTCCAGCTTCAGGATCTCCTCCATTGCAAGATTGGCAAAATCCATATCCTTTGGACCATCTGGCAGGTTCTTATTAGCATTGAATCTCTTCATCACCCTACGGGGGGCTCTTCCTTTGTGATGGCCCATCGAAGCAAGCTCTGCACTTTCGTGATGATATGGACCCAAAGAAACTCTTTGAGGGACTTATGCTTCCGTTTTTGTGTCTTTCAGGAACTTGGGAACCCTCAATATTGACACAACAGACGACAACTTGTTACGAAGATGGGGACAATGGGGATCATCTCGAATATTATCAGTCCATTCCTTTATGCTAACCATTTTCTCGATTCTGTACAGTAAGGTAATTGTATCAGTTAGCTCTCCTGTGACATCCGTCTATCATCACTCTTGGAATCTTGTTCACCATCTGGCTCTCTGCATTGTCTGCAACAATTCTAAAATATATTAGTGGATAAAGTTCACCATATAAATCTTAAAAAAAATACAACTTATTAGTCTAATCGAACTTCTACAACTCAATGAAATAAATCACACTTGACTCAATGAAAAACAAATTATGTGATTAATTTGCAATTTAATGATATGTAATCTATTATTTTTATAATAAAATATGCTTACAAGGAGGTCCACCAACTTAATCAAATCAATCAAATTGTGTCATTAATTATTAAATTTTATAATTTATTATCAACTTTTATAATTCATCGATGGAATATATATATACAATTTTCAACCTATATAATTCATGTTGTGATTTTCTGTTAATTAAATTTGGAGAAAATCTCATGAATGTGACAACAATAGGATTTGATGCTAAATTAACTCCATTTATTCCCGATGAGGAGTTATTGTATCCTATATTTGTTGTGAGTGAATTTATGATTCAGTTTTCTACTACCAGCTATAAAGATGTAAGGTCGTAGACGATAGTTGTGAGGAAAAAGAATTCCAGATGTGCAAATCTGTTGTTCTAATCTCCTGTTGAGTAATAAGATTGTCGATGCCTCTATTTGGTGGATGTAGCCCAGATTGGTTGGGTGAACCACGTTAAAATATTTGTTTTTTCATGGTTGAATGATGTGTGTCTTATTTGTTTTAATTTTCCACTGTGTTAACTCTAACACTTGGTATCAGAGCTGTGGTAGAAGCCGTGTGGCTGCGTTAGTGCTATATAAGCCACTGTGTAAATCGATTATAGAAGTCGTGAGCTGTTCATTCATAACTGTATGCTACCGAGTTGTGAGCTAATGTGTTGAGCGGTTGAATTGATGTCTGCGTTAACTGGAGGTTGACCAGCATTGCTTACATAGAGACCAGAGCAAGAGCCATGAGCCTTATACCGTGCGTGAGTTTTGCAATTGAAAGAGCCACTGTGTGGAGTCTTTATACCGTGAGAATATGCAAAGAAGCCGTATTGCCTACTTGCAGAGCCTTGAGATATTTGAAGATGTGAGTTTTTTGATTTTTTGCTTCAGAAAAGTCAGTGTGAGTTTCAAGGCGAAGGATTGCAGGTTGGCCGGTTCTGGGTGCTTGCACTAGAGCTGCCAAACCGTGAGTCACGACAACGTTGAATGGCATAGATTCTGGAGCTATGAAGTCAGTGCATGAGCTGAAGTCTTTAGCAGCATTGGAGAAGGCTGTTAACTGGTGTTGAATAGAGGAAACTTGAGTGAAGGTTGTCGTGTGACAGTGCTAAGTCAACGGATTGCAGCACTCAGGGCTGTTGACTGAGAAGCTGAGACATGGTAAGTCATTTTTTTTTATTTGAATGTTTTTGAAATGGGTCGACAGGTTCATAAAACATTCAAATGAAATTTAAGTGAAACAACCTACTGAATGTTTGGCAAATGGGTCGACAGGTTCATAAAAGTGCAATGAAATTAAAATCGATTTATGTAATGTCAATCAAATCGATTTATTAAAATGCCATTATATATATTTTTAAGTCAATTTATAGTCATTGAAAATCAATATGCAAAATCGATGTTTGGCATAAAGTTTGTTATATGAGTGGTGCTTTAAAGTACAATCGATTATATTTGAAAAAGGTTGGCACTTTATATTGTAAAAATTTGTTTTAAAAATCGATTGGTAATTATGTAACATGCTGTTTTCATATGTAATAAAGGAAAGGCATTTTATTGGTGAAGGGCATTTTTTAAATGAAAACTTCATTTATTAAAAGTTGCAATTGGGGATTTTTTGTGACACAATATGGCAAAAACTCAAAGTGCTCGATTTGAGATCGAGAATTTCAATGGAAAAAGCAACTTCGAGATCTCAAAAGTGAAGATGTATGATCTAATCATGCAACAAGGCGTGGCGAAGGCATTTCTGGGAAAAGCCAAACAGCCTTACACCATGACAGATGATGAATGGAGTGACTTGGATGAAAGAGCACTGAGCGGCATTCGACTGTGTTTTGCAGATGATGTTTTGTTTAACATCATGTCAGAGAAAACTGTTGTTGGTTTGTGGACAAAGCTTGAAAAGTTGTACATGACAAAATCCTTAACCAATAGGATTCTTGTGAAGCGACAGTTATATAGCTTGTGCATGAAGGAAGGTACGAAGATAACTGATCATCTAAATACCTTTAATACTCTCCTGGTGTAGTTATAAAGTATAGAAGTAAAATTTGAATCAGAAGATAAAGTTGTAACTTTATTATGTTCGTTGCTTGAGTCATGGGATCATTTTGTTACTTCTATAAGTCTTAGTTCATCAGAAACCCTTGAATTTGATGATGTTATTGGAGCTTTGTTGTCTGAAGAAACAAGGAGGAGGTCAAATTTAGAAACCTCTACATCAGAGGCAATGATGGTCAGAGGTCGTTCTAAAGAAAGATGCTTTAGTAAGCACCACAACTCACGTTCAAAATCGAAAGGGAAGAAGAGTAAGGTAATGTGCTGGTTTTGTGGCAAATCAGGACATTTGAAGAAGGACTTTTGGAAGAGACAACGAACATCTAAAGGAGACTCTTCGACAGAGAAGAAAGAAGCAAACACGACAGATACAGGTTCGGCATCCATTTCAGGTACGAGTGATGAAGTGTTATCAGTTAGTTTGTCTAATCATGATCAACATTGGCTGTTAGACTCTGGTGCATCAAATCACATGTGCATTCATAGAGAATAGTTTAAAACTTATAAATCAATCAATGATGGAGTTGTTTACATGGGAAATGATGTCTAATGTAATATTGTGGGAATTGGAAGCATCTAGCTTAAAATGTTTGATGGGACAAATAAAATTCTAACTGATGTAAGACATGTACCTGAACTAAGAAAAAACCTCATTTCACTAGGAGTACTAGACACTAATGGATATAAAACCATTATTCAAGGTGGATTAATGAACGTTTATAAAGGAATTTTACGAGTAATGAAAGCAAAGAAGGTTGGAAATATTTTTCAGTTAGAAGGAAGAACAGAGTAAGATCATGCTTCTACAGTATCTGAAAACGACAATAATTCTATTCGTTATGGCATCAAAGGTTGGGCCATATGAGCAAAAGAGGATTAAATTTTTTTTCTGATCGTAAGTTACTTCCCAGTTTAAAATCTTCTAAGTTAGATTTCTGCAAACATTGTCTATTTGGGAAACAAAGCAAGCAGAAGTTTAAAACTGGAAAACATACTAGTAAGGGAATCCTTGATGATATCCATTATGATGTTTGGGGTCCATCTCCTACAACCTCCTATGGAGGATCGTCATATTGTGTATCTTTTATTAATGGTTTCTCTAGAAAAGTGTGGGTCTACATGTTAAAGAGGAAGTTTGATGTATTCACAGTTTTCAAACAATTTAGAGCATTAGTTGAAAACATCACTAGAAGAACCATTAAATGTTTAAGAACTGACAATGGTGGTGAGTTTACTTCAAAGGAATTTGATAATTATTGCAAGGACAGTTAGAGCGAAAGACATAAAACCATTGTATATACTCCTCAACAAAATGGAGTTGTTGAACGCATGAACAAGACTCTTTTAGAGAGAGCAAGAAGTATGCTTAGTAACGCCAATTTGCAGAAGGAATTGTGGACAGAAGCGGTTTCTACAGTTTTTTATTTGATAAATCGATCACCATCAACTGCAATAGGATGCAAAATTCCTCAAGAGGTATGGAAAGGTCATCCTTGTGATTATTCTAAACTGAAAGTTTTTGGTTGTGATGGATATGCTCTAGTTCCGAAATATCAGTGTTCTAAATTAGATCCTAAATCAAAAAGATATATATTTGTTGGATATGGTGATGGGACTAAGGGATACAGGTTGTGGGATCCTACTACTCACAAGATCATCATTAACAAAGATGTTAAATTTAATGAATCTTCACTTGAAAATCCAGATGTAGATGATAAATTGAAATAGGAAAATGTATCTAAGATTCAACACATTCAGTTTGAAACCAATTCAAATACTAATGATAGTCCAGACGAACAAGTTTCAGATTCATATCATGAACAAGTTTCAGACGCAGATCATGAATGTGTTTCAGACGCTGATCATGAAGAAGTTCCTACAGATAATAATCAACAAATTGTGGAAGTACCAGAAACATCTTTAAGGAGGTCCACGAGAATCAAACGTCCTCCTAAAAGGTATGATGATTATGTTACTTTAGTTGCTTTAATCACTAATGATGATGAACCTTTGTGCTATCAGGAAGCTGTAGAAGGTTCTAAGAGTGATAAATGGAAAGAAGCTATGAATGATGAGATGAACGCATTAGACAAGAATTCCACATGGGATCTGGTAGAACTTCCTAAAAACAGGAAAACTGTGGGATGTAAATGGGTTTACAAATTGAAAATGGGTGTTGATGATATAAAGGACAAGTACAAAGCAAGGCTGATCGCAAAAGGTTTTTCTCAGAAAACAGGCATTGACTTTCATGAAATATTTTCACCAGTTGTAAAAATTGTTTCAATTCGGATTGTGTTAGCATTATTTTCTTTACTTGATTTAGAATTACAACAACTAGATGTTAAAACTACATTTTTACATGGAGATTTAGATGAGGAGATTTACATGGAACAACTAGAAGGGTTTGTTCAAAATCGCAACAAGAAATTTGTCTGTAGACTCAAGAAATCATTGTATGGTCTGAAGCAATCGCCTCGACAGTGGTACAAGAAATTTGATTCTTTCATGATGAGTTAAAACTAGATAAGAAGTGAATATGATCATTGTGTTTACTTTAAGAAATTAAGTAATGGCATGTTCATTATCTTAGTGTTGTATGTTGATGATATGCTTTTAGTAAGCAAAAGCATAACAGAGATCAACAGGTTAAAGGCTCAGATGGCTAGGATGTTTGATATGAAATATCTAGGAGCGTGAAGATAGATTTTGGGCATGGAGATTTTCAAAGACAGGAGCAATGGTAAGCTGTGGCTATCACAAAAGAAGTATATTGAGAAAATACTCTTGAGATTTGGTATGAACAATGTGAAGCCTGTTTCAGTCCCTTTAGCTTCCCATTTTAAGCTTTCTTCAAGTTTATGTCCTAATACAAATGAAGAAAATGAATATATGTCTCGAATTCCATATGCCAATGTAGTAGGTTGTTTGATGTATTTCACATGCAGTTGGGGTTGTCAACAGGTATATGGAAAATCCAAGAAAAGAACACTGGTCAGTAGTGAAATGGGTGCTTCGGTATTTGAGAGGCACAAGTGATTATTGTATCACTTATAACAAAAGTAGTGAATTTGTTTGCGGATATGTTGATTCTGATTTTGTAGGTGATTTGGATAAGAGAAGGTCAACTTTAGGATATGTCTTTACTCTTGCAGGCAGAGCTATAAGCTGGATGTCAAAGCTACAAAACATTGTTGCTTTATCAACTACAGAAGCAGAATATATCGTTGCTTCACATGCTTGCAAAGAAGTGGTTTGGTTGAAAGGTTTGTTTGGTGAGTTTGGTAGGTTGCAGGACAACATCAAGTTATTTTGTGATAGTCAAAGTGCAATTCACTTGGCTAAAAATCCAGCCTATCATAGTAAATCAAAGCATATACCTATCAAGTACCATTTTGTAAGATAGGTTATCACTGAAAGGGGAGTCTCTCTTGAAAAAGTGCATACAAAGGAAAATTGTGCAGACATGTTCACGAAACCAGTTTTGTTAGAGAAGCTACGATGGTGTCTAGCTTCTCTTGGCTTGCAGAAAAGATAAAAAATAATATTGGAACAGGTTATTAGGCTAATTGTTGTCAAGGTGGAGATTGTTGATATTTTCTGTTAATTAAATTTGGAGAAAATCTCATGAATGTGACAACAATAGGATTTGTTGCTAAATTAACTCCATTTATTCCTAATGAAGAGTTATTGCATCCTATATTTGTTGTGAGTGAATTTATGATTCAGTTTTCTACTCCCAACTATAAAGATGTAAGCCCATAGAGGATAGTTGTGATGACAAGGTGTGAGGAAAAATAATTCCAAATGTGAAAATCTGTTGTTGTAATCTCTTGTTGAGTAATAAGATTGTCGATGCCTCTGTTTGGTGGACGTAGCCCAGATTAGTTGGGTGAACCACATTAAAATCTTTGTTTTTCATGGTTGAATGTTGTGTGTGTCTTATTTATTTTAATTTTCCGTTGTGTTAACTCTAACCATTCATTGACAAAATATATATAATAGTTTTTTTTATAAAGATTGATTTATTATTTTCACAAATAAAATAGAAAATTTAATAAAATTTTCTTATAAAATCAATTAAAATATGAGATTAAGTGATTAATTATCAAAAATATAAATTAATTAAGTTTTGTTATATAAAAAATCAATCAAAATTATAAATTTTAAGATAGTCATTTAAAATAAAAAAAAAAAAACAATGCTATAAACATCAAATTATCTAATTAATTTAACTTTTTATTATATATAATTATTATTTTTATAATAAAATAAATTATAAAAATATTATATTAATTATATTATTTATTTATCATTTATAAAAATCCCAATTGAATGAGCAATAGAATTATTAGTGATTCAAATAGAAACGTTGCCATCATAATTATTCTTTTATCATAAAATAAATTATTAAGCAAATTATTTATTAATTTTTTTTTTAATATTTAAATTATATTTATTTTTTAACTTAGAATAAAGAGAGTGAGAAATCTTAAAGCATTTCTCTCCATTTCGTAGATGTTAAACCAAATGAAGGGTGTTCTAGAGTAAGAGGCCTCTTTTAAAAGAATTAAAAAAAAATGAACTATTGATCAGCGAAAACAAACAACAATATTAAAAGAATAAGAATTAATTAACAATATGAATAATATTTATATTAAATATTTCACAAAACAATTTTTGTTTTATTTATATTTATAAAAAACAATTATTTTATTAAATTAAAAATTATATATTATTATATTTTTTATGAAAAATAATAATATTTTATAAAAATTTATTTTTTTTTTTAATTATTATATACAATAATAAACTCAAATTTCAATCCCGATAAGTTTTCCTGTTTATGGAAAAATATAATGGAAATTTTGAAAACACCATGAGGGGAGACATTAAAAATGTTCACCCTTCAATACACTTTCAGAAATGTTGCTTCATCTTCATCGCAAGATCCATATCTTCATGACAATATATGAGGCAGATATATTCAAGATTCATATAAACCAATGGCCATCATCTTTCAATAATTATAAAAATATATGTGGATGTATGTTCAATAGCTGAAAGCCCAATACAATGATTGAAGACTTATTGCCTTACTTCAGAGCAAGGTAAACGTGGCCAATGTGGAGAGCTTAACCATCACTAGAAATGAAAAAATAAGGTGGTGTCGGTATTTTCGTGCCATCGTTTCTCTTTTGTTTTTGTTGGACATTGCTTTTGCTTTTGTGGATAGTTGTATAGTGGCATGCCGTCAATGTGACTATTAGTGTATGTTCTTTTCAATTGCACAATGTATAGCTAGATAGATTGACTCTCACTATGTTTTTGGCATGAAGATGGCTATAGATGGCTATGCTACTAACTAGCATTTAAATCTAAGTGCTATATATAAATTGTTGAACTATATTTGTTTGCACGTGTTATATAGATGGAATAAGTCCAATACATAGCTAGATAGATTGACCCATAGTACGCTTTTGGCATGAAGATGGCTATGCTGCTAAGTAGCATTTAATCCTACGTGGTATATATAGATGGTTGGATTATATTTGTTTGCATTTTTTTGATATAGATGGTTAGATTTTATTAAGAGTGAGGATTTTTATTAAGAGTGATGGTATTTAATATTTTAGGGTTTATGTAATTTAGGTTTATTATTTTTTGGAGTTTTAGTAATAATTTTTTAGGTTTATTATTCTTTTGGGTTTATAATATTAATTCTTTGAGTTTAGTAATTTAAGGGTTGATATTGCTAGGTATAATATTATTTATAGGGTTTGTAATTAATATTAATCCCTAGGGTTTAATATTATTACTTAGGGTTTATAGTTCCTTGGATTTGTAGTATTAAATCTAAGAGATTATAAACCCAAAGGAATTAATATTACAAACCCAAGGTATATAAACCCTAAAACAAAGATGGTTAACCATGGTCAACCATGATCTAACGCCGCATTGTGACAAGGATTGTCTCAAAATTAAAATAAATCATTGTCAACCATGATCAACCATGTTTATTTTAGGGTTTATAATATTTTTCTTAGGGTTTATATACCTTGGTTTTATAATATTAATCCCTAGGGTTTAATATTATTCCCTTGGGTTAATAATTCGTTTAGTTTTTAGTATTAATCCCTTGGGTTCATATTATTTCTTTTGGTTCATAATCCTCTTATGAAACCATCACGAAAAGGTAGATCAACGACTTAATAAATATCCTCTTCGAGTGGGAAACCTCATTTACATTACATAAAAGAACAATTCTTTGATGATACAAATGACAAGACCTTCTTTGTATATATAGGAGTCTAAGGGTTCACAATATAAAGAGCACCTACATAACAATAATAATGTAAGGGCACAACATTAACAATAATGAGCTTCTATTCCCCGGATGCGGGTGTTCATGGTAGGAAAAAGGAGGAGCCACATGGCGAGCACGGGCTGCCACGTGAAGCCGTAGGCGTCTTTAATGCCTCAGGCCGTCAAAGCCCTGCAGCGGGAGAGGCTTCAGGGCATCCTTAATGGAGCCGATTGAGGCGTGGGATTACCTGCGCATTGCATTTACGAAGGGTCCTTTCATCGCAGAGGTCGATGAGTTTAAGTCTGTAGGTTTGTTGGAGATGGGTGCAATTCGCTGGGAGAAAAACTCTGGGCAGGTTGAGAACTTGCGCCGAGAGTTGGTGGCTGAGTGCTGGAAGGAGGCCCGCCTCATTTCCTCGCTCCTTGGCCTGTGTCTTTGCTCCCGTGAGCTCGGCTCCATCCCAATTTGGGAGCAACAGGCTCTGTGTCATAACATTGCCGGCAAACAGAGAGGAGGTCTGGTGGATTTCATGGTGCGGGAGAGAATGCCTTGCAGGAGAAGCTCCGGGCATGGAGAATCCTCTCGTCCCCCTGCAGCGGACACTCATCACCACTGTTGTTGCTGCTACTGTCATCGCGGAAGGGGAGCCACCCCAATTCCGCCGTGCCAAGCTGTGGAGGTGGGCAATTCTAAGGATGGGGAGGCCATATTACCAGCCTTCGGCTCAGTCATCTTCTCACTGGGCAGCTCCAGGGAGAATCCAGGCATCAACGCACATATCTCTGTGCTCTTTACTGAAATTCCAGAGGGGAATGACGAGGGGCCATCCCAGGTTCGAGGGGAGGATGGCACAGAGCGTGGCAAAGAGAAGCTCACGTCAGATGAACCATCAATTGCAGAAGAAAGTTCAGGGCAGGGCAAAGGTAAGTGTACAATGGAACAAACGTCTTCTGCGGAAGGCACTTCAGGAGCAGCGCGCCCTCTGCCACTCTCTCAATTCCGTGAACCAGAATCGCCTACTCCAGAAGACTAATGGGGGTGCACAATTGAGGAAGAGAAGCCTGAGGATTAGCTCCCGAAGGCGTCACCGTGCCTCTGCCTCCCACTCTCTGGTCGGGTACTCTCAGGTCGGGGTCCTATCAACTTCAATTTTCTGTTTCGTTTCTCGTCTGTTTTCATCAGTTTGCTTAGTCCTGTTCGCGGTTTTAGAAGCCCTAGTAGGCGCGAAGTCGTCTGTTTTGCATCTGGGTCAAGGCATGGCCTGTCTTTTGTATGTTCATGGTTTTGTCGTCAGGTTTTATAGCAGCTTTGCTTTACAAGCTTGTTTTGGAAAAGCCCCTGTGTGGGCTGGCATGGCGCGCCTCTAGAAACTCTCAGTGTCTGTCTTTTGCTAATGTCGCCCTGCGAGGCAACTGTATGTGTTGGTCAATGCTACCCATGGAGCCACAGTTGGCCCTGGGCAGCCAACTTCACTGGATGTAATATTTTACTATACAGTTTAATATAAAAGTAGTTAGTATTGCCGAGAAAAAAAACAATAATGAGCTTCTATTGGGCACCATAAAAACAATATGGTGGCTACATGGGCACAACAATAACAATAAGGGGGCTACAGTAGTATTATAGGGACCTAACATGCCCCTCTCCTTCCAAAAAGTGTTTTCCTCAATGCTTGAGTAGTTATGGATGCTTTTGTATAAAATTCTCATCCTCCCATGTGGAATATTCAACGGGTAAGTTATTATACTTAATGAGATACTCTGAAATTGATCGATTACATAGTTGTCGAGTTCTTATTTCTGTGACTTTTTCAGATTCAAATATGATTTTTCCCTCTTTCTCAAGTTCTCACAATCCTCATTGAACTGGAAGCTTGTACTCATAACCTTCTTTAAGCATGAAACATGGAAAATTGTGTGTACTTGGGAAGATGCAGGTAACTCCAATTTGTATGCCATAATACCAATCTTTTGCAACACCTTGTAAGGATTGCAATACTTGGGTGATAATTTATTCTCCTTCTTAGCTTGTTTGAGAGACATTTGTTTGTATGGTTGTAGTTGTAAAAATACCCAATCAACTACATCAAAACTTATTTCACTGCGATGTTGATCTTCCTGTTGTTTCATTCGATTATGTGCCACAATGAGGTTATCCTTTAAGAGTTGGAGAACTTTTTGTTGATTTTCGATGTGATCTTCCACTGCTTGATCCCCTAGATTTTTCTCTTAAACGTGATGTAATGGACGATAGATGATATCTACAAAGGGCCATAAATGGGGTCACTTTTGCCGCAGTATGGAAGGAAGCGTTATACAACCATTTAGCTAGAGGTAATCCACTTGACCCATTGTGTTTATTTTCAGATACAAAACAACAAAGATATCCTTCCAAACATTTGATCACTATCTTGGGTTTCCCATTAGCTTGAGGATGATAAGATGAGCTATGAGCTAATTGAGTACCAAGACGGAAAAATAATTTCATCCAAAAATTTCTGGTGAAAATGGGATCCCTGTCACTTACTATAATCTTTGGGTTTCCATGAAGCTTTTGAATTGTTTCCATAAATGCAGTAGAAACTGTATTGACTTTAAAAGGATGAGATAATGCACAAAAGTGTGCATACTTGGTAATTTTATCCATTACCACCATGATGACACCCTTTCCTTTAGACTCAGGTAAACCTGTGATAAAATCCATTGAGAAATCCTCCCAATGTTGACTTGGAATGGCTAAAGGTTTTCACAAACCTGGGATCTTAATTGTCTCAACTTTATTTTTCAGCAAACCAAACATTCTGCCACAAAAATCTAAATATCAGATTTAAGGCCATCCCAAAAATTCCTTCTTGACCCTATGGTAGGTTTCTAAAAATCCCAAGTGCCCTCCTAAGGGAGAGGTGTGCAATTCCAAAAGAATATTTTGTTTGGGAATTATTACAAAGATATAAGCGATATTTGTACCATAATGAATAATTTTTCTAGTTAAATGTATCAGATGTACTCGGATCTTGTTGTAACATTTGAATAAGTGACCACACCTTTTCATAATTCTTCCATTCATCGCTTGATTCATTTATCCACTCATGTTGCATAATAAAAATGACACAAAGCAATGTTTACACATCCTCATATTTTCTTGAGTGCATATGCAACAACATTTTGCTTCCCTTTTTTGTATATGATTTTAAAGTCATAATCCAAAATCTTTGTCACCCATTTTTGCTGCTCTTCTGAAGATAATATTTGTTCCAAAAATGATTTAAGACTATCATGATCTTATTTTACCTTGAAGTGTCTTCCCATTAGATAAGGTCATCATTTCTTTAGTGCATGTAGTATTGCCAACATTTACTTCGCATAAATAGGTTTGTGAAAATACTTTCCTTTGATTGGACGACTTTCAAAAGTAATGGGTCTTCCTTCTTGCATTAAAGCAACACCAATTCCATTTCCTTAGGAATCACATTCCACAATAAAAAAAATTGTGAAGTATGGTGTAGCTAAGACTAGTGCTTGGCACATTGCATCTTTGAGATGTTCAAAGGACTTTGCTGCTTCTCGAGTCCAATAAAATGTATCTTTCTTCAGTAATGATGTTAGAGGTGGCGTTATTCTCCCACAATTCTTAACAAACTTGTGATAATACCATGTCAACCTGAGAAATCCTTGAAGATGCTTTATGGTTGTGGGATTTTCCATTCCTTAATGGTTTTAAATTTTTTAGGGTCGACCCTAACACCCTCATGAGATACAATATGCCCCAAAAATTCCACCTCTTTTACTCCAAAGAAAAATTTGGAGGTTTTTGGATATAATTGTTTCTCTTCCAATAGTTTGAGCACCCTCTCAACATGTTGAACATGATCCTTCCAAGACTTGTTGTAGATTAGTATATCATCAAAAATTACTAACAGAAAATTTCTAAGGAAGGGTTTGAAAATGGAATTCATAAAACCTTGAAATGTGGAAGGTGCATTAGTAAGGCCAAAAGGGATGACAAAAAAATCGTAATGACCCTCATGTGTTTTGAATGTTGTCTTCGGAATGTCTTTAGTCTTCATTCCAATTTGACGATATCATGAACGAAGATCCAACTTGGTGAAGTAAATTGCTCCATGTAATTCATCCAACAATTCATCAATGACATGAATGGTAAATTTATCTTTAAGTGAGCCTATTGAGCTCCCTATAACCTAGACACATACGCCATGTTCCATCCTTCTTATGCACCAATAATACTGGAGCAGAGAAATAACTTTGACTAGGTTGAATTATACCAAACTCTATCATTTTTGCAACAATATGTTCAATTTCACTCTTTTGGGGATAAGGATATCTTTAATGCTTGATGTTTGGAGAAACGCTTCCTGGAATTAAATGAATAGCGTGATCATGATCACGAATAGGTGGGAGGCCTTTAGGAGTCTAAAACACCTTGGAATGATTGTCTAAGACTTTTTGGAGATTTGGAAAAATAGAAGATTTCAATTTTTGAACTTCTACTGAGCATAATTGTGAGATTATACCCCATTATTCTTTCTTCAAAATATTTGTCATGCCATTAGAGATGATTATATTTCCTGGTTTTCCTGCGATACCCCTTAATTCAACTTCCTTTCCTTCCCAAAACAATTTCACGAAAATTTCTTGAAAATTGAAAGCTATCATCCCCAAAGATTGTAACCATTGGACTTCTAGTACAACATCAACACCACCCATTGGAATGGAAAGAATTGGACTATTCAATATATATTCCCCCATGGTTAGCTTGATATTATGACACTTTCCAAATAAACTTATAGTTCCTCCATTTGCAACCATCACTTGACACTCTGATGCTGGATATAGGAAGCAATTCAATTCCTTGGCTATCTTACAATGAATAAAATTATGGGCACTACCTGAATAAATCAGCACTATTACCTTTTTATTCTTGATATATCCTTCTACATTGAGAGTTTGAGGAGTGGTAATTCCTACCATTGCATTACAAGATATTGTCGGATTCATTTCCTCTTTATATGGGGTTGGTTCGTGGTGTATATCGTCCTCTTTTGATGTTTCTTGTTCCTTTTCTTCCTCCTCTTCACAGTCTATGTAGAATAATTTATTCTCAACACACTTATGACCTTTAGTGTATTTTCTATCACAACTGTAACAAAGCCCTTATATTCTTTTTTCTTCCAATTGTTGTGGTGTCAACCTTGTAGGTCATGGAACACTATGAGCAACAACACTTCCATATTTATAGTTGTGAGTGGTAGACTTCCTTGTTTCCATAATTTTGTTTTCAATTTTGATTGCCACCTTGAATTCCTTCTCTAATGAATCAGGTTCACAAAGGTTAACCTCTTATTGGATGTTATCTTTTAAAGTCCCTAAGAAGACACCAATCCTATGATCCTCTGGAATATCTGTTACCCTAATATTCAATTTTTGGAAGTCTTGAATGTGCTCCGCTATTGAAACCTTTTGTATGAGATTATAAATTGGCTAAAGAAGGTGTTTCTCTTTGTATATTCATAGTGTGCTATCATTTCCTTCATAAAAATTAACCAGGTGACAAGTGGTTTACAAGAACAAATCCATCTATGCCATACAAACTAATTGTGTTCTAAATATAGAGATGTAATACTTACCTTTTGTGAGGTTTGCACATCCTGTCAATCAAAATATTGTTCAATCTGTAGTATCCATGCTACCGCATCCTTGCCATCAAACTTCCTCATATCTATATTTTGAATGTGGTGGTTCTTAAACCCCAAATTGGAGTCTCTAAAATCATAATTCATATTCCTTTTGTCCTCATCATGATTTTCATGAATTACCTTGTCACCACCTGGAATCCTTTCTTGCAACAACATTGTCAATCCTTTCATCTTGACATTCATCATTGCTTCCATGTCTTCTTTTAAACCATTCATGTCACATTTTATTTGTATTTTAAAACCATCCATGTCACTTTTATGCCATTTATATCCCCTTTTAAGCCATTCATGTCATCTTTGGTTTCTCTTTGTGAGAGCGAAATTTGTTGCACTTGGTCCCGTAATTTTGATATGTCATGCTCCAATTCTTACTCTTCATGAGTCATAGTAGAGATTTCTGAGGGCTTAATTGGTGTAGAATTATTTGGTTTTGAAGGAATTTTAGAACCAAACACTGATATCTATGCTTCAATATGTCCTTCAAACAAATCTTTCAAATAAAAGTTATGAAACATTTAAAAAAATACAAATGTTTTTCTTGCTTTTTAGGAGATCGATATTGAAATTGTTGTATCTCTATAAATTTTGGATTTCCAAGGTATAAAATTATTCCCTTTGGTATCCCTATGAATCGTTTTTCCAATTCCACAATTCAAACCAATATTAGATTCTTCAATATAGAGTTATGCCAAATATCCCACGATGGCTTGATTATGGATTGGTTCAGTAGAGCGAAGTTGTACAAGATGCCATGTGTCATTGTTTCAACCTTCGGCCATGAAATTGCTACATGAAAAACTACAGTTTTCTCACTTTTAGACACTTTTTACATAATGTAAATCTGATGCCTAAAACGAAATTTATGAGGATTTTCCACAGGTTACCTCTTTGAGATTGAATTCTAGAGTTTGCGAAAACCCTAACTTCTTCGGACCATATCTCATAAAATATAATGAAACAAGATCTGAAATTTTGGAAAGAAGTTCACCAATATTTTGTCTCCACGTTGTAATAATTTTAACTTTTGAATCTTCATAGAAAGAAATTTATAGCACAAATTCAATGATGACCTGTTTAAAGCAGTGAAACCATAGAATCCAAAGCTTTGATACCAAATGTTATGCAACCATCATAAAAAGATAGATTGACGACTTAAAAAATATCCTCTTCTAGGGGGAAACCTCCTTTACATTATATGAATGAACAATTCTTTGATGATACAAATGAAAATACCTCCTTCGTATATATAGGAGTCTAAGGGGTCACAATATAATAAGAGCCTACATAAAAATAATAATGTAACGGCACAACAATAACAATAGTGGGCTTCTATGGGGCATCATAATAACAATATGGGGGCTACATGTGCACAACAATAAAAACATGGGGGCTACTCTAACAATAACAATAAGGGGGTGAAACTAGTATTATAGGGACCTAACAAATCCCTTGGGGTTTTACTATTAAAACCTAGGAATATGTAAACCCTTACATTAGTAAACCCAAGGGATTGATATTATAAACCCAAGGGTTAATACTAAAACCCCAAGGTATTATAAACCCAACGAAGTAATATTATTAAACCCAAGGGACTAATATTATAAATCCAAGGTATATAAACTCTTGGTTGACCATGATTTATATTAAACCTAGGAGATTAATATTATAAACCTATGAATACTAGTATACCCTAAGAATATGAACACTTATATTAATATACCCAAGGGATTGATATTATAAACCCAAGGGATTAATACTAAAAACCCAAGGGAATATTAACCCTAGGGATTTTAGTAATAATTCCTTGTGCTTATTATCCCTTGGGTTAATATTATTCCCTTGGAGTTTTAGTATTAACCCCTTAGGGTTTTAGCATTAACCCCTTGGCTTTATTATTTTCATGGGTTTATAATATCAATCCCTAGTTTTGATTAATCGAAGGGCTCATATTCCTAGTTCATGTTCATATTACATAATTTCAAATTAAATAATAATAAATAACATTTAATATTAAATAATAATTATTAATTATAATGATAATAATAATATTTTTATTGTAATAGTATTTTTTTGTATTATTATTTTCATTGTTATATATTAATAAATGGTAGATACAAATGAATCCTTCATCTTATATCAACCACAACAATATTTTTAATGTGGTTGTGCTAGTTGGATTATATTTGTTTTTTGTTTTGTTTGTTTTTTTTTTTTTTTTTTTTTTTTTGTTTTGTTTGTTTGTTTTGTTTTGTTTTTTTTTTTTTTTTTTTTTTGTTTTTGTTTTGTTTTTGTTTTGTTTTTTTGTTTTTTTTTTTTTTTTTCTCTCTGTTTTTCTCATTAGACTATTTCTATTAATGATACAAAAATTTTACAAAGAAGTGGCAGCCTCTTGAGGTCTAGCCAGGATATTGGCTATCTCGCCTGAAGGATTTGAAAAACTAAAAACCAGACTGCCTGAGACTAAACCCAAACTGTCATTACAAAACGCTTACTGACTGAGGTTCCAAAACTGCTGAACATAAGTAAAACTATTGCCGCAAACTATTTACATAGACAGAGAACCATTAAAAAGAGACAGAAAACCATTGAGCATGTTCTTTGACCAGACACTATGATTCCAAAAGATGACGACATCCAGATCAGGTATCGTGAGCATAGGAGGGTGATTCTTCCACAATTCGGCAACCATAACTAGAGAGGTCATCCTCGTCAGAGGAAAGGCCCTTTTCATATGGCTGATGCCCATGATCCGGAGGATTTGAGTGCGCCATAGCCAGCTGAGCTAGGAGAGAAGAATTTTTAGGTACCTGAGACTGCTGGCGATGATTCTGAGATGTGCTTGGCAGATCATTCGTCTTTTGCTCTGAAGTATCATGCGGAGTAGCAGCAACCACATCTGCGTCACTTTCACTGAGCTGAATCGTGACGGTAGCGACAAAGGAGCAATTTCTTAGCCTGCAAGGGATTTGAAAGCAGGCCGAGTGCTCATGAGAATGATGAGGATTCGAAATTGCAGCCCGTTGTCCCCTACCATGGCCACAACGACGACCACGACCACGAACAGGCGAACTTTCAGTTGTGGTATCCTCGGAGGAGGCAGAGGCATGGCGCAGGGGCCGACCACGAACGCCTCCTATATGACAACCCATTCTCTATCTTAGGATGGTCATTATGCCCAGAGGATGGAGAATAGAGTAGACAACAAAACTGGGCTAAACAGGATCAACGAGAAGGGGGAGAATTGGCTTGATTAACAGAGAATTAGGAGAGCTGGAGAGCTTATAGGGGAGGAGAATGTTGAATGGGCATAGACTTTCCAGTAGAATCTTAACAGAAGGAGCATCACGAGCCTGAATACCATGGATGCCTGAAACCTCCACCGGACAGAGCTCTGCACCTGCGTGGAGGCCGAAAATGCATGAGGAGGGAACAAATCTGGGATGGATATGCACCATCGACTTAAAGCTAGAGAACTTGTGGGGAATGTCAAACCAAGAGAGCTCGGATTTTAATGAACTTGGCAAAGAATTGAATGCCATCTGCAGGTGGAACCAGGTGGCACGAGGCGTACTCCATGCTCGTACTACTTTCGCCGCCATCCTCCGATCATCTGACCTGTGCACCCGCATTCGAGAGGGATAGATCTTGTTGCACCAATAGAGTGCACTCTTGTTTGAGTTGCTCATCATTAGATCGATTAAGAGGCCCAGAGAAGAATGGGAGCTGCTGATCAGCCCCCTGGTTAGCCAGTCTGTCAGCTACTTTGTTGGCAGATCTCTGAACATGCTAGAAGGTGACACTACAGGGAGACCTGAGCCAATCTTCAATTTTCTCTAGTTTGCTTAGGAGACGCCAACTAGAGATGATTTTTCCAGCAGAGGAGACTAATTGGATATGGGAGACCATTTCAATTAGAATCTGTGAATCCCCTTCTATCACCACCGGGAAGAAATTTTTAGTTGCAGCTATGCTAATACCCTTCCATAATCCTTCCAACTCAGCTGCATTGTTGGTGTCTCTACCTATCGAGCCATGATAGATGTAGAGAGCCAAGCCCTCAGCTGTTCTGAAAATACCTCCATATCCAGCCGGCCCTAGATTACCCTTGGCAGCACCATCAAAATTTAATTTTATTGTCTGGGAGACAGGAGGAGACTAGTGATGGGGGGATTCAGCATGGATTGAGGGAGTACGGGTGGAATGAGCAGAGAAGGTGATATTCAGATTCCAATTGTCCCAAACTTGGCATTCTTGAGGAGTGGATGGCATTTCTGAGTTATGCGAGAGTTTCAGCGCCATAGTTTCCTGTATGTTCTATTTAAGAAGAAGCCAAAGGGAGTCCAGGGGAGAATAGAGATTTTTAAAGATCCTATTGTTCCGCTCTTTCCATAGGATCCAGTAGACAAAGCTTGGGATAAGGATCCATAGGGAGTTGAGGACCGGGCTCTGGAAGGGTTGCTGAGGCCAATTTCTGATAGTATTAGTAATGTTTCCTACTTGTCTTCCTAATATTCTGTTGCATAGGACGATCCTCTCCCAAAGATCAGCAGTGAGCAGACAGCTATCCAGAAGATGCACAATGGTTTCTGGATGGAGGTTACAATTGGGGCATCTAGAAGGCCCAATGAAACCTCGCTTTTGAAGACTATCCCAGGTGAGGAGTCATTGTTGACTCAAAAGCCATAGAAATATAGAGACTTTTGGCCATATACTTGGATGCCAGATCCTGTCCCAAAGCTGATCTTTTGCTGGCTATGCTGGATGATAGAGAATTTGGTATGCCTCCTTGGTGGTAAAAGTTCCTTTTGTTGTGCATCCCCAACTGATTTTGTCCCTTTGATTCGAGAGTTTGATTTTCCTTAGTGCAAGCTCTTGATCGATTTCTTCATAGGTTTCCTGTTGCCAGTTGGCTTGCCATGTCTCTGCTAATCTCCATTGTTGATAGCCTTGAAGGGGGTGCTGCTACCAGAATTGATACACCTGGTTTTGGTCACTGTGTTGCATGGTAGCTTGCCAATTGGGTTTGTTGAAGAGAGCTACAAGTTTGGGGAGTTGCTGCCAAGAGTCTTCCCAAAATCTTGTTGTGGTACTGGAGTGTATTTCCCAAAAGCTGTGCGCCTGAATGAAACCACTATGCTTTCTAGCAACGTTCGAGATTAATGAGCCTGGGTTGGTGATGCTTATATGAATTAGCTCTTCCAGGGGCCTCCCTGGAGTATACCTGGCCTACCAGATGTGAGCCCAGGGAGAGTGCGGATTGGAAACCCACTTCCACCAGATTCTGGCGCCCATGGTGTTGTTGCTGTGGAGGGGGTCCCTTAGACCAATTCCGCCAGCTGACTTTGGTAAGCAAGCCTCCGTCCATTTGAAAAGCGCCCATTTTCTATTGGGACTTGTGGAACCCCATAAAAAATTGCTCTGAAGATTGCGGATTTTCTTTAGAACCCATTTGGGAGCTGCCAATGTGGAGAATAAATACAAGGGCATGGCTTGAAGAACTGATTTGATAAGAATAAGCTTGTTGGCGATGTTGAGAGAGCGAAAGGTCCAGGAGGAACATCTGGATTCTATTTTGTCAAAGAGTGTTCTCTAGGAGGCATGCTTGTTGGTTGAGATTATAAGGGGAGCACCAAGGTATTTAGAGGGGAGCGTGGCTAGAGGGAATCCCAAGATTCTGGAGATATTCTTTTGAGTGAGACTGGGAGTATTGAAGAAGAAGAGCTGAGATTTGGTAGCATTGATGGAGGTGCTTGAGGCTTCAGAGAAAATATTAAGTAGGTCAAGGAGAGCAGAAGCTTCCTAAATCGATGGATGGCCAAAGAGCATGGTGTCATCAACGAACTCTTGGTGCGAGAGGGGGGAAGACCATGGATAGAGATGCCCTTGAGAGAGTGATTAGAAATGGTAGAGTGGAGGAGACGGCTGAGACCTTCTGCCATGAGCACGAAGAGGAATGGAGAAAGAGGATCGCCTTGGCAAATTCCCCTAGAAGGTTGGAAAGGTGAGGAGGGGGAGCCATTCAAAAGGATGGAATAACTGGGGGAGGTGATTAGATTCATGAGCCAACACGTCCAAGTAGCGTTGAAGCCAAAAGCTAAAAGCATTTTATTAATGTAGGCCCAACTGAGTTTATCGAATGCTTTGGAAAGATCTAACTTGAGAATCATACCTAACTTTTTTAGCACCTTGAGTGAGTGAATAACTTCATGGGAAAGAATGATGCCGTCCAGTATCTGGCGCCCTTCAACATACCCTATCTGCTCATGGGAGATGAGAAGAGGGAGGAGAGGTTTGAGCCTGTTTGGCAATATTTTGGTGATAAGTTTGTAGATTATGTTACAGAGAGCGATGGGCCTGATTTTATCAAGAGTGCTGGAATCTTCCTCCTTAGGCACAAGCACTATGAATGTGGAGTTGAGAGAGGGGAGGATCTAGTGCATCACTCTTGCTTCTTCCACAAGTTCCCATACCTCTATTTTGATGTCCTCCCAAAAAGCGTGGAAATTTTTTTTTGTGAAGCCATCTGGTCCTGGCACTTTGCCGTCTTTTAATTGAGATAATGCCTCCTCCATTTCCTGCATTGATATTGGTAGAAGCAGCGTTTGGCTGTGGTTCTCTGTAATGATCTTGGGTATGTGCTGCGTGATGGTTTGTATTTCCTATGTTCTGCTTCCTGGGGGTTCTTTCAAAATGTCCTGAAAGTGCTCTTTGAATGCCTGTTCTATCTCTTCATGCTTTTCCAGACGTTCTTCGTGTTTGTTATTGATAAAGGTGATGTGGTTATGCATTCTCCTTTGAACTACGGATCTATGAAAGAACTTGGTGTTTTTCTCTCCATCCTTGAGCCATCTGACCCTTAAATTTTGGCGCCATAATGTTTCTTCTTGCTTCCTATGAGTTTCAATCTTGGTAAGGAGCGATTTCTCCTATTACTCATAGTCTTCAGTTCTTCCCTCATATATGATGCGCTGTTGTAGGGCGTTCATTTGCTCCTCCAGCATCCTCTGATGATTAAAAATATTTCCAAACTGGGTACGATTCCAGGATTTGATCACCTGTTTGAGAAATTTGAGCTTTTGCTAGAACTGGTACATTTTGGCTCCTTCTGGGGGATTGTAAGATTTCCAGGCATCAATTACCACATCTTTGAAGTTGGGATGTGAAAACCAGAATTCTTTGAAGCGAAAGGGTTTATTGCCCCTGACACCTAAACGCAGCCACTGTAACATTATGGGCCAGTGATTGGAACCGGCTTGAGGCAAGATGGAGGCATGAAAGTCTCCTCCCATGTGGATGGCATTATCTGTCATGAGAAATCGGTCCAATCTGGAAGTGATTTGCTGTGAACCTCTTCTTTTATTGGACCACGTGAAAGTGCCATTAGATGTCTGAAGATCCATCAATTGATTCCTGTGAGTGAAATCTTTGAGGCTATAGCTGTCTTCATCCAACCTCTGACGTCCCCCTGTCTTTTCCTCCAGAGAGGTAATGATATTAAAATCACCCCCGTATATCCAGAAGGGAAAGCATCTGTTTGTGTTGAGTTTTGAAATAATTTCAAGAAGATCCATTTTTCTCTGAAGATCTTGCGGAAAATATACGTTGGAAAGATGACCATGGTTGTTTGTTCCTATAAGGTGGAAGGTGGATTGTATGAAGAAATGGGAGGCATGAAAGTCCTGAAGGTGAAGTTCTTGAGGATTCCATAAAATTGCGAGCCCTACAGAAGCACCAGAGGCGTCCACTGAGACTGACCTGCACCCTGGCCATGCTTTATTGAGAATTTTTTCTATAACTGTACTGCTACATTTTGTTTCTTGAAGGAAAATTATAGATGGTCTATCTTGATGAATCATTTTTTTGATCATCCTGTGTTTTGCAGGGTTGTTGAGCCCTCGCACATTCCATGAGACGAGCTTCATGGGGAACAGTGGGGAAGAGTTTTGTAGAACTTGGTCAGCTTGGGAATCTACCAGAGTCCACCAGCAATTCTCCGAGGATGATAGTCCACTGCAAATCTATTTTTCGTCCATGTTTCTTTGTCTCCTTCAAGATTTTCCTTCCATCCCAAGGACTGCCTACTTGTATGCCTAAATATTTGTGATGCTGAGCTCTGGTTAACACTTCTTCTAATCTTTCTATCTCCCGAGTGTGTATTTTACTGTATTCCTTCTATCTACATGCTGCTTCCAGCTTCACTATGTCCAAACCTATCAGGTCCACACTCTTTGGTTCCTCCTCCATATGGCTCGGTGTACTTTGATCTTCCTCTTTTGAAGGCTGTTGCATGCTTAGTGCCAGAGCTATGTCTAACTCCATGTTGGATGAAGGTGGAGCTGAGTCTTTGTCTTGAGAAGCATAGGATGTGGAGGCGGGGGCGATGGTGGCTTTGGTGGACTGAGGTATATCTAAGGATTTGGGCGAATGAGATGGCGATGAGGGAGAAGGATCTGAGAGGGGAAGCGAGGGGTTGTCATCTATGTTATCCGATGTATTCAGGGCTTCAAAATTGTTTCTGGTTAAGGGTTTCTTAAGATTCTCAAGATCCATTGGGGTTTTCTTAGCATGCCTCCTTCTATTTGGGACTTTTGTGAAACCCTCAGCATCTTTGCTTGCTTCCGTAACAGGAGTTTTGGACTGCAGATTTAGAGGAAAGTCTCTAAAGAGATGGCCATGTTCATGGCACTTCCTACAACGAAAGGGAATATGCTCGTAATCTATGGTTTGAACCATTCATAATCATCATGAAATAAGATTACCTAGTCAGTCAAAGCTTTGGCTAGATGCATGTGGACGCAGATCCTGGCGTATGAGGTGTACTTCCGTCTTTTTGTTTCCTCGGTGACTTTGATGAAGGCCCCCAGGCTATTACCTATGTTCTTCAAGATTTCCTCCTTCTAGTATTCCAATGGGAGAGAGTACATTATGATCCATACTGGAGCCCAGTTAAAGTCTTCTTTGTCTGGATTGAACCTCTCAACCCAATCACGCAGGTACAGGCCACCAGCATCGACGAAGTATGGGCCACCCTCGAAGATGTGCGTTTTGTCCTCCAGGCAGTTGAAGGTAGCGGTGAAGAATCCCTTTGGTCCAAGGTGCAAGGTAACTTGACCTTTTGGCTTCCATTTGGAGGCAATCCAGCCTTGTAGTGCTTTTTTAGTAGGCCAGAAACCTAGAAACTTTCCTATGATGGCATGATCCCTCATGTATTGAATCTCACTGTTGATGAGCTAACTGGGGAGATCTATTTTGATTCTTTGTACCATTTTGGGGATGCATGTTGCAGAGGATGCTTTGGGTCTTGCCTTGGAGTCATTCTAGTCAATACCTTCGTCATTAGCTACTGAAGGGTTGGTTACGAAGTGCATTGGTACCTGGATCAATGTCTTGCTCTGTCAAAGGATCAGAACTGGGTCTGTCGTTTTGCTCTGCGCTATTGGACTTGTCGGGGTTTGTATTAGGGGGGGAGAAGGGGACGAGCCCACCCCTCTGAATTGCGTCTTCATGGTGGTGTCAGTGGGAGCTACAACATCTGTGGATCGAGGGCAGCTTGGGGAGAGGCTAGGTAGCGCAAAACCCTAGCAGTGCCTATTCGCCATGAACCAACATCGTGCTCGTAAAGTTTTTTCAATTCCCAACTTGACAAATTGTTGCTTAGAAACTAGAATTGAAATCAATATTCAAGTCTCTGAATTGAAATAGGAGTTTCGCTTCTCATGCTACACTACTGAAGGAGTCTATTTGTTTGTGTGTGTTAAATACATGGTTGGATTCTAATTGTTTTAAAAACTATTTTTTCATTAATTGAGAATGAGGATTTCTATTAATATATTAATATAGAATAAGATATTACATTGACAACATGTAATATTTGTTTTAAAAACAAATAGCATATAATAGTATATAACATATTTTTACATTTTTAATATTTTAATATTATTATGATTTTAATATATATGATATATTTTACTTTTCAAAATTTGTTTAATTATATTTGAGAAGAAAAATATTCATAATAAACATAACAAATGATGCGATTGTAAAATGCCATTCCTAGACATAGTTAACATGAATTAAAAAGAATCTATAGTAACCATTATATCTACCCTTATATATATGTAATCCACATTCAGGCGAGGTTGATTCAACCAATTAGATATTGATGACCATAATTAATAAGCAAAATTACATATTATCTATTATTAATTATATTAGCTATAATAATTAATAAGTATAGATAGATGTTGAGAGTAATAGTAACAATTAATAAGGACAACTAGTAAATACATATTTGATATGATTTATTGATTTATTTATTATGTAAATAGTACATATTTTTCACCTTGCTCTAATTTGGTATAGTTCTTCTAAATACATCTTGTGATTAGATGATTATCAAAAGCTTCCCTTCATATTTATGCTAGGTGATTTACTTAACCGTCCACTATTACTGAATTTCGAAATATTATGTTTTAAGATAAGTTGCGAATAGAAATTTAAAATTATTAGGATTATTTGATACTATACACTCTAAATACTCTAATAACGTTAATTCCTAAACAAGACTCACATTAACCCTAAATTACCTTATTAAGATTTAGATATTGAGTTATTACATTTTTATTATTAGATTATTATGTTGACTAAAAATTTTCATTATACCCTTGGACGATGGAATTTGTATCAAGAGTCAAAAAAGCCCACGGTGAGTTCTTTCACTACAAGAAAAAAGGTCATTGGTGAAGGTCATGCTTGTGACGGACCTTTAAGGTCCGTCACCAATGTCGCATATGGTGATGGTCTTTAAAAAAGCATTTTTGTAAGTGTATATAGTGATGGTCCTTTACGGTTTGTCACCAAAGCTATTTTCAATGACACTTTTGGTAAGGGTCGTTAAAGGCCCATCACTAATTCTCTCTTTGGAGACACGTTTGTTGAGGTTCGTTAAAGGCCCATCGCTAATTCTCTCTTTGGTGACACTTCTAGTGATGATCTTTTATTAACCATTACCAATGATATTTTTGGCTACTTTTGGTGACGATTAATAAATGTTCGTCATCATTTATCATTCCAATGAGGTTTTGATGACGCTTCATGCCTGTGACAGACCTTTAAGGTCCATCACCAATGTCACATATGGTGATGGTATTTAAAAAAGCATTGTTATAAGTGTATATAGTGATGGTCCTTTAAGGTTTGTCACCAAAGCCATTTTCAATGACACTTTTGGTGAGGGTTGTTAAAGAACCATCACTAATTCTCTCTTTGGTGACACTTCGAGTGACGATCTTTTATTCACCCTCACCAATGATCTTTTTGGTTACTTTTGGTGACGGTCAAAAAATGCTCATCATCATTGATCATTCCAATGAGTTTTTGATGACGCTATGTACCTGTTACTATATTTTTTGTCAAAATATAATGATTTAAGACCATTGTTGTGGAGTATTTTTCATTATGTGTCTAAGGTCATAGTGGTTATAATAGCCAGCCAATTTGTTAAGAAGTAATTAGTGTGTATCATTTCCCTCAAGTCATAAGAATATAGTCTTCCTATGAGTCAACACATGATTCATCTTTATTAGGTTTATTATCTAGCAAATTTCCTTTAAATAACGTTCCACTAGTGTGTGTAGGAACTATATTATTTAATATATAATCAAGCTCTGTCAATTCTATTAATGAGAGAGACCTAGCACTCCTCAACACTCATGGCACACCTTGACATTCCTTGGAACAATACACTAATATTCCTTGGCACCTCACATGTCTTGGAACATCTTGTACCTGGAATATCTTTGTACCTAGAACATCTTTCCATGAGTAGGACACCAAAGCAGATGTTGGCATGCCATAGAATAGAATAACACTCCCCTATCATGTGTTGGCATTCCCTGTAGTCCCCAACATGCCCTAGAACTCCTTGGCAGAATATTGCATTGACAAAAATTAGCACTTGGAACACATTGGCACTTGGCATGTATTGGAACATATTATTAGTGTGCCTAGCATGCCCCTTTTGAAAAAGATAAAGTCCTAACTTATTAACCCTCTTATGTGTTCATTTCCTTTCATTTTAGCTTGGTTATTTCTTTTGTTGCCTTGAAACTCCTTGACGCATATTGGCATACTCTGGGACCCTGCACATCCTAGCATGTCTTAGCACCTGGAATGCCTTGGCACTATTTGGCACATGTTAGCACACCCCGGAACTACCTAGCACACTCTAGCACCTCTTGACATTCCCTGATATTCCTTGGCATGCCTTACCCATTCTTAGCATACCTTTTCACTCCCTCCTTGGCATGACAAATAGCATTGATTGACACTTCCCAACACACCCTCATATTCATTCACTTCCATGCATTTTTACCTAGTCCTCCCTTGTTTTGTCCTAGTACTCCCTAACACTCCTTAGCATGCATTGGCACTCCCTATCACACCTTAGCACTCACAAGTGAAGAATGAAACTTGTAACCAATGTTACCAGACTCAGAATAGAGAATAAATAGCTAAGAGTTTTAATTAGATTGGGGAAAAATCAGAAAACTGTCGGGAAAGAATCGGGAAAAAATCAGTGAATTCAATAAATAAAAATATACACATATATTGAATTAAAAAAAAAAAAAAAACATTTTTCATTGATATTCAGTAAATCCATGTCTAAACAATTCATAATATCTATAAATTATCATGAATGAATAAGCATCTCATATATGTTATGAGTCCAAACATGATCCAAAGTACTGAGTCATGACTCCTAACTAGTGACTACATAGAACTAGAAGCAACTGCCTCTAAAAGTTTACAAACAACTACATACTAATTAGAAAAAATCAGTAACTAAGAGTCTAAGACTATTAAGACTGAGAACTAGAAGAGATTCCTCCCACTCCTTCGCTTGATTGACTCTCAAAGTTCTTCAAGTCATGTAGGCTTAAAAGAGGAGCCTCCTCTAATTGGACCCAATCTATTGCATTTGTAATTTGCAAATCTATCTCTTCAAGGTCTATTGGATAATGATCCAAACCTATCATTATCATGAGACATTGAAATGTGAATTTAAGTTTGACTTTGAAATTTAAAGTTTAAACTTTAAATCCCAAATCTCACCTAGTATTTTCTTATTGCGAAGTTGTAGACTGTAATGGAAAAATACAATGTCATTTAAGCACTTTTGTGTCAATCGGTTGTGCTTCTTAGAATGTATTTTCTCAAACATGCTCCAGTTGCACTCACAACCTAAAGCACTGCATGCTTGGTTTAAGATTCGAATGACAAATCTCTTCAAATCTGGCGTATCACTACAAAAGTTTTGCCACCAAATACCTCGCAAGTGGCAAGGGTTCGTGAATAGACGTACTAAATACTAAATATTAAAAACTTAAAAAGACAACAAAATTTAATAAAACATTTAACATACAAAATTAAGTTTAAACAAATTTAATGAACTCATAAAGCCTTCAAGCCTCAAAGGGTACCTAGCAACACCTTAGACCTTTCTCGTATAACACTAGTATAGGAAAATAATTTAGGTGGTGCTTTATAATCCTATAGTTGGGAAAAGAAATGACTTTGAAATTCTGGATCAAGGAAGCACCTTTCCATGCATGTCATAAGTCCTCTGTGAACCTCCCCATCCTCATTAAATTTGCTCTTATCATAAAAATACTATGACTTTAAGAAGTACCTAGCAGCATGTAAGGGGAAATGAAATTTCCTATCCCAATGTGCATCAATAATGTCCCAAAGAGGCATATACTTTGCCTCCTCATCCCCATATCTTCTTTTGGTGGCCTCCTTTGTGAGGTCCATTGCCTCATAAATGTAACCCATAGCGGGTTTGTCACCATCAACCATCTTGAAAGTTCAAGCTTTCAAATTTAAATTAATATGAAACATTGAAAATAAAAAGAAGCTTGAAATTAAATTTAAAACATGAAAAAGTTAAAAGACTTGAAGTACCTGAGAACTCTAACAAGGGACTCCATCACAACAATAATCTCTTTGGCATCTTTCCAGAAACCGTAATTAAACACAAGTGTAACAACTTCAATGCCTTCAAGGGTCTTGGAATGTTTAGATGCCATCCGCTCAGGTCCCAAGGACATCCTCTTCAGATTTACCTTTTACTTAACCACAAATTGCAAAGATATGAAATTTGTTGCAAATCTAGTCACTTCAGGTCGAATAATTTATTTACCTTCAACGTACTTTCTCATGGTGTTTAGGACAATAATGTGGTTGTATAGGTATTTGGTTATCGATTTTTCCTTCTCCACAACCTCATGTATCCAATGAAGCTTACCAATGTCCTCAAGCATTGAATCTATACAATGGGGAACACAATAGGTCCAAAAAATAGTGGGGTGCCTAATCTCAAAAAGTCTACCAGCAGCGATATATTTAGTTGCATTGTCGGTGACAATTTGTACAACATGTTCCTATCCCACTTCTTGAACGACTTCCTCCATCATTTCACAAATAAGTTGTGCAGTTTTAACCTTGTCTGATGCATCCAATGATTTGAGAAACATTATAGGTACTAGACAAGATACAAGGAGATTTATTAAAGTTATATGCCTCTGATATGTCCATCCATCACTCATGATCGTGCACCCTATTTCTAGCGATGATGAACGAAACTAAGATAGCACAAGCATGGCATCTTCAACACTTTCTAATAGAAAATATGTCCTAATTCTCTCTAATGAAGGAGATTTTAACCCTAGACGTGCAGCAACAACTGCATCAATCATAGCTTGCCAATAAGGACTTATGGCATAGTGGAAAGGTATGTCAGAATAGTACCAAAAGTTAGCAATGGCCTTCGTTGCCTGACTATGGATATTTTTTTTCCAACCAGTGGTATCCAAGGTGGGTTGGCAACTGGGTTTTGTGTGGGGAGAAAAAAAGGTGTTTATGTTTCCACCTCCAATGCCGAATGCAGGAGGATTCATTTGGCCTTGACTTTGACTTGGACTTGGAGGCATGTGTGGGAAACTTTGGAGCTGCATTGAGGATTCAACAGAGGGAGATGACAATTGGGTAGCGGAAGAAAAATTGTCAACTCCAAGAGTTCCTATTTCTGTTTTTTTCTTTTCTTTCTTTGCATTATGTTGACTCAACATATCAATGGCCAAGGTTGCTTGGTGTTTGACATTTTCATCAACGTTTTTGTAGAGACCTATATCATGGCCGAGTATTTGTGTAAGGTGGTACTTGAATCTATAAATGCCTCCAAAACATTTCACTTTGCAAAATTTACAAAGGAGCTTAGGGTCTCCAAGAATCTTGTCACAATAATCCCAAGCAAAGTTCTTCTCCCTCGACATTGTTGTTGTTTTGGACTTGTGTTTAAATTGCGGCTTCTATTTATATTTGGAGTTATGCCTTCTATTAATTTGGGTCTTGTAAAATAAAATTAAAAATTAAAATTAAAAATTCCATATATAACTTCGCAAAAAAGAGGGTTGGTTTTAAAGGATATGAGGTTTTGTTAAGGATCAAAGAGGAGTTTGTCTAGCAACACAAGCACATTTTGACCTAATATATCATTATTGCCTTGAAACAAAATTAGGTATATATGAGGAAATGCTACCTAAAGGAAATATTATAACCATATATTGCATTGTAATCTTCAATTTGCAAAGCTTGTTTAGCATAAGACAACTGAACCAATACATCAATAACAGATTTTGGAAGAACAAAAATACCCAAAGTTGTGAATGCATGGTTAAAGCCTTTGAAGTCGCCAAGACATTGGCCAAGGAAGGAATGCTTGATGACTTGGTCGAAGGTTGGTATGAAACCATTTCTTAGTGCATTTTTAAAATTTATTTAAGCCCAAGTTATAGGGTTGAAAAGTCATAACCAAAGGAATACGCTGAACATTCGATTGTTGAATAGTGAAACTTGAAACTTGCCATTGAAAACAACATTGAAACTTCAATATAGTAATATACCTATTATTTAAGCCAAGTTCCAATGTACCTCGATTGTTGAATAGTGAAGCGGCTAAGCCTAAAGGTAACACACGCTGAAGGTGACACATGATTTCTCGAAGGTCGATATGGAGTACGGATAGAGCACACATTGGTGACTGCTTGATATGGAGTATGGACTTAAGATCACCTTGGAAATTCCTTGATATTGAGTCTGGACTATGTAATAGTGAGTAGTGATTAATTACTGAAGGTATTGACATATGAGTTTTGGGCCTGAGAAATGAGAAATAAATTTTGGAATGACTGACGTTTAGTTTTTAGCAATGCGGCATACCTAAACTTGCAAAACTCATGCTCGTTGAGTCAAGGTTGAAAATCAAATAAATTGGAATCAATCGAAAGAATCTGCTTTAATCGGAAAGTCTCAAGTCAAACTTGCATTGACCATGAGTTAAACTTGGTCAATGTGAGTTAGACTCGCAAATATTTAGATCAGATTGTTTGGAGAGTGAGCAGATTCCAACTCATGATTAATCGCGATTGATCGGCGAGTCTTGTTTCATTGCTTGTAACTGAAATATGAACTGAAAATAGGAGATCTTACAATTGGAACTAAGTGTGAATTTTCTAAACTGAAATTGGCCCATCGGCATCATTTCTATTTGCAGTTGGTTGCGTCAACGGAAGAGATTCATTTTAAATCAGGTTCATGGAGAAAATATTTTATGGGAGATGTTTCTTTTAAGTCGAGGAAGAAATAGTAATATTTTTTTAGTAAATTTGAATAACGATAGTATCTACTTTGTATCTCCCATATCTCATTATTTTTATCTCCTGTAACTCATACAGAAAGTGGGGTAATAGTGGACATATAGCATCAAGCTCCACTCCTTTTAATCCAAAGTTCTACATGCAAATCTTTGTGTCACTTGCGCCACAATGCCTTTGTTGTAGATTGTGGATTTAACACCTACCTATGCATGACAAAAGCTACACATACCTTTTGACTTGGTTTTTTCACCTTTTTTCCATTCTTTGTTCGAAGTCTGGGACAACAAGCTCCACATACGTTTTTTCCATACCTCTATGTGAGTGTAACTTTGCACATTTTCTTTGCTTCAACCAATATCAAAAGCATTTGTGAGCTTCTTTCAAGGCATGAATACATGCTTCAATCATGGAAATTAGCAAAGTTTCTAAAGCAAAAAATAACGATGGAGTTATCCTTTTCCATTTCAAATATGTTAAGATTCTATTAAGAGTTTTTTAGAGATAATTATTAACTGGCCCTCTACTTTTCCCTTTTCCTTAATATAAACTTCATCTCTTATTACATTTCTAATCAAGAGATTTACATCAAATACTAGAGATTCAAAGGGCCAAGGACTTTTCATAAATGCGTTCTTGTCCAGTAGAAGAATAAATGGTCAACATGTCAGCTTGACTCCAATTTCTTGGGAATTAATAATTGTTTTCAAAAATGACTACTCTTGTTTGAATCTAGAACTATGTTTAAGCTTTGAAAATGGATTTTCCTCCAAATTGAACTTGGAAAGGTCCTTATTAAATGCTTCTCTATATCTCCTCCACTAGAATGAATGGCTTGTATGTTGAAAAGTATAGCATATCTGCCTTCTAAAAAGCATGATCATCCCATTGTCACCAAGAGCTCCTCCTTTTCCCCAAATTGGACAGAAAAAACATTGAGTACTTAATTATGATCCAACCTGAGAAATTTTGATTGACACTGCAGCTCAAGAGCTATTAAATTTAAAGTGTGCTAATATGATTTTCCATTCTTTCATTGAATAATTATATTGTTTTTGAATTTGTCATTTGTGCTTGTAGTATGTGGCACTAACCTTGTTTCACTTGAAAGGGTTTTTATTCTTGGACTATGAAAATGCTAGTAAGATTTAGGCCTTTTGTAGTATTTGTACCCCATGATCACTTTTGCAAGATGTATGTCCTATCTGGAAAGAAATAAGCATTTAGTTATTACCTCCTAAACTAAAGTAGTGTTTCTTTTATTAGGTGCCACATAACGTCCTCTAGAAATTGAGGATTAATGAGACGTAATATCCTATCCATCCCCCTAGACTATAGTCCTCCATAAAGGGGAAAAACCCACAAAATACCCATTGTTGGGAAATTGTTAGGGAAATTGGGCTTAAAAAACCCAAATTTGGGGTTTGGAGTAAGGTTTACTCAATCATTTAAGAATATGAAACCCCTCTACAAAATCTATAAATAAAGAAGGATTGAATTCATTTTGGATCACCAAGTGTTATTAATTCATTTGTTCTTGAACATTAGGTCTGATAGTCTTTGACCCCTTCTATCTCTTGTCAATTTCGGTGGTGAAATATTCCACCCTAGTTGACATTCCCTTATTATCTCGTTGTTTGAATACAAGGGTCTCTGGCTGGTTAGCGAATTATGTTGGATATTGGTTTCTTGTCTTTTTTTTGGGCATAAGATTTTTGTTAAAGGTGAATGAATTTGGAGGATAGTGCATGATATCTTAGTTTTGTTTGGCATAGGCCTCTCTTGAAGGAAGCAACAAAGTTTCTGAGTCCTCAATATCTTGTTCTAGGCAAAGCACTTACCTTAGGTAGTGGATTCGTTTATAGCACCTGGAGTAGCGAAACTCATTGCTTTATTTAGTTTTTTCATGCATAGTTAAAAGGAGCACTTCCCTAGTTATTAATTCTTATCCTTAGCTAAGGAAGCATGTTTTCATATCTCATATCGTATTCACTAGAGGCAGACTTTAATTGTCTTATCTATCCATGCAAGGAAGCTGCATTAGGATTAAGAGTTAAGAAAGTTGAGACATTGTTGTACATGATTCCAGATTCATTGTACCTTATAGACTAAAGGAAAAGTGAATAGTAGTGTTTGAAATTTTTAGTTATTTCTTATTTCAAAGAGTAATAAATAGTGATGTGATTTGAGTTTCAAATTTGTGTACTTGCTGTTACTTTCTTCAGTGGCATGTGCTTCCCTATTCAAAACAAGGGGTTTTTCTGCAGTATCTAGCCTCCAAAGCTTCTTCAATGCAAACTAAATATCAAATCATGCCCTCGTACTCCAAGTCATCTAAGGAATCACCCTAGAGAAGTTCCAAAGTAGACCAATGAGCTTTATCAAGCCAACTCCAACCCCATGTCACTATACAAGTGTTGACATCATTGCTACAAAAATTATTTTGAACTATTGCATCCTACACCGATTCCTACATTACCACATTTAAGATTTTTCAAAGGGATCGGTCCCTTTAATCCATAACAATTTTTACAGTTTCACAATTTGGCCATGTTCCTATCAATTTATATTTTGTATTGAAAAGTCAGTCCTATTTTACATGTTTATTAAATTTAGGGACAATTATAGGTTAGCCCCAGCAAAATGTCAACAAATTTGTGGGTTAGGTTTGAATTTCTCCAAATACTATCACACATGTATAATCACACATTTTCGTTTTTAGATCTTGATTGGTTGAACAAAAAGGTTCATTGCCTGTGTAATTTTGTCCCATACCTCCACATCAACACTCATAGATAACAATATTCTTAATTCTTCATCTGTGTGCACAGTAAGGTCCCTTTTCGTTGCTATTTTTGATGGAGAAACCTTTGACAATACACCTTTTACCATAGAGATGTTGTTGTTGGATAGAAATCTCCAGAGGAGTCTTACACCAGACATATAAATGGCTATTGTATATCACAATAATAAGCATTAACATATGAAGATGTGCAGACCCTAAACTATGTGCATTAAATCCATTACTTTTACTTTCATGGCAGATTTCATTCTACATAGTAGATGTGTTGTCGCACTTGAGTGTGTTCGCATAAAAAATTCTAAGGCCAAACCGAGATTCTCATGTGTCATGGAAATTCAACATATGCCTTGTTCACCTAAGAACTACTTGTAACTCATCTTAGGGTAATCATGTGCAATCTCACTCATCCCACTTAACAAGTTACCAAGACAAGGCTCATCACATCCAACCTTGGTCTAAAACAATTGAGCAACACAATTTACATCTTGACATGCCATAGCACCTGACATGTCTTAGAATGCCTTGGTACCATGTGGAATGTGTTAAAATCCCCTACATTCCTTGGCATACTTTGACACTCCCTAGCATACTGTGGCACTTCCTGACATGCCTTGGTAGTTTAGCATTCCTTGGCATTGCCAAGCATATAACCTTGTCACTCCCTCCTTAGCACACCTAGAACTCATTAAAACTCCCTCTCACACACTCTTATTCATTAATTTCCATGCATTTTGAACTATCTCTTTCTTATGTTTCCTTGAAACCCCCTAACACTCTCTAGCTCACCCTAGCACCTGACACATCTTGTCCTACCACCTTAACACTCTAGCATTCCTTGAAACTACATAGTATACCTTGTCACTCTCTCCTTAGCGCACCTAGACATCGCTGACACTCTTGGTCACAAGTTCTTATTCATTCATTTCCATGCATTTTTACCTAGTTCTCCCTTGTGTTTCCCTAGCACTCCTTATCACTCCTTGACACGTGTTGTTACACCCTAGCACCTATGACATCTTGGCATGTCTCCCTAGCCTCTAGCATGCCTTAACACTACCGAGCATACCTTGTCAATTTGTCCTTAGCACACCTAGAACTCACTGAAAATTCTAATCACAAACTCTTATTTGTTCATTTCCATTCATTTTGACATAGTTCTCCCTTGTGTTTCCCTGGCACTCCTAGTTAACTCTTCCTTACACGCATTGGCACATCTTGACCGCATGTTACCCTAGAACTCTATAATTTCTTAGCATTGCCAAGCATGCCTTGTAACTCCTCCTTAACACACTTGGAACTCACTAACACTCCATGCCACACACTCTTATTCCTTCATTTCCATGCATTATGACCTAGTGCTCCCTTGTGTTTCCCTAAGACTCCCTAACACTCCTTGGCGCACATTGGCACATCATGGCACTTGTCACATCTTAGTATGATTTCCTAGCTCTCTATCATCTATTGGCACTGCTTATCATATGTTGCCACTCCCTCCTTAGCACACCTATAACTTGTTAACACTCCCTATCACACACGCACATTCATTCATTTACATGTAATTGAAACGAGTCCTCCCTTGTGTTTCCTTAGCAATCCCTAGCATGTGTTGGTGCCACATCCTAAAACCTAGCACACATTGGCATGCCTTAGCACTTGGCATGTCTTGACATGCCTAACATTCCTTAGAACTTTATAACATGTGTTAGCACTTCTTGAAATTCCCTACACACATTGGCACTCCCTAGTTTTCACGCCCTCATAGATAACCTTACTTTTTTTGTAACTTGGGAACCCAACCAAGTCATTGAAAAAATAGTGTTGTGCCTAGACCAAAGTCTCCCTTTGTCTCAAACTTCTTTTTCCATCCTCTTATCACAATCGTAGGCTTTCCTCCTACAAGTCCTAATATGAAATTCTCCTAACACACTTCATCCATGGGACACCTATAATTCACTTACACTCCCTTGCATAATCTCTTATTCATTCATTTCCATGCACTTTGACCTAGTTCTTCCTTATGATTCCCTGACACTCCCAAACACTCCTTGACATGCATTGACACTATCTGGCATATGTCAGCATGCGTTTTCATTCCTTGGCATGCCATGGCACTCCTTAATTATCATTCCCTCATAAATACCCTTATTTTATTTTAGACTTAGGAACCCAACCAAGTCCTGCCTCAACTACAACAACTTTACCAAGTTACATTTACTACAACTAGACTATGCCTTGTTCCCCTAATGGACTATAAATCATTTTAGGCTTCTTATGTCCAATATTAACTCATCCCACTTAGCAAGTTACCAAGTAAGGGCTCACATCCAACAGTGCCCATAAAACAACTAAGCAACATAGTTTACATATTCACATGCCTTAACATCTAGCACGTATAACAATCCATTGGCACTACATGGCAAACATTATCATCACTAGTATTCCTTGGCATGATTTTCCACTCCCTAACTGTTATAGACATTTTTGGGCACTTCAACCCCAATCATAAATGTCCATAAACTGAGGGCTCCTAAGTCCCTAAAAGTGTTGCTTCACTGCCTAAAGGAACAAGGTCAACTAATTACATCATCTCCCAGAAGTTATCCACTAAAAACTACTCATAAATGGTCAAAACTGGACCATACTGAAACTCTAGTGTAGAGGGTACGATGAATATCACCTTCCCAGTGTATAGGGTGCGATGCATATTGAATGGCTCCTCTGTAGGTTGTGATGGTCGGGAATGGACAAATGGAAAAGACAAAATGCGAGGTGGAAGATCATTGAATCTTCCAGAAGCTTCCTCTCTGACACTTGCCTCTCTGTTTTCGACCAGGGATGAGTAAGAGATCATCATTCTCCAAGTGGAAGCAGGAACTATTAGAGAGAGGACACTAATCAAGACCTTAGAAGATGATTCACCTCCCTATTATCATCTATATATGGATCCCTCATCACAGAGATCTAGAGGATGGAATTTTGTATCTTATAGAGAAGTGCTGTTTCTTTTCTGGTGTAATTTCATAGTGTTGGGTGATCTAAGCTTTACTTGAGGTGAAGAAGGGCCTTCTTGCTGGAGGATGACGCTGGGTCAGAACATATGGTTGTAATCCTCTTGCTACTTTTCATCTTAATAAAGCTATTCAAGTTTTCCTCCATATCTTGTATGTTTCATTATATATGCATTTGTATGGTTAACACACATCTAGTCCTATGTTATTTATGAATATAGATCTTTGTTCTTTGATAGTAGTATGTTGCTGTGATTCCACGGGTGCTCTTTGAAGTTGGGCAGACAAAGCAGAAGCGACAAAGCTCTATCAGGAAGGAGAGGAAATCAAGCGTAAGACTAAGGTTGGTCTCCTTTGTTCCACTCCTATCTATTTTCATAAAGGAAAGCGAAAGTAGACTTTACTTGTTTGTTTCTAAGATAACCACCAATCTTAGTGCGAATAGAAGCATCCGAGTGGGCACTATTCCCGGTAACAAAATGGCGACTCCACCGGGGAGCGACTAGATTGTTTGTTAGCCTATCTTTGTTTCTTTTATAAACTTACATACGGAGCCTGAAGCCAAGCCAACTAGCCTTCGAACTGCATTTGTTATACAAATGCAAAGTAGATCAATGCTCCTTCAGTCTATCTCTGGGTTTTGTTTATGAATTAAACAATCAATCTGCAAATAGTCTAATTGCACTAAGTGGTGGCTCTAGTAACCTCCTTAGATTTACCCCTGTGTTTTACATATACTAAACATCACTTACTCGGCCTAAATCCCTGAGATGAATTGCAAATTCTGAGTAAAAATTTGTTTAAAGTCTCGCACTGTTACCATCGCACCCTGCCTTCAAGGCAATCTATATGCATCGTACTTCCCGAGTGCAGTAGGTGCGCTGCATACTAGTTTCACTGTGTAACATGTGCGATGGTCAGGGAAGGTTAAATTTACCTTCAGACTTTGGGTTTTTCCTCACTATTTTCAGTCCTATTAAGGATTTTTGCTGTCTGTGGTCAGTGTATTTTCGTGAAAACCCCCTTCTCTTACATTATTCCGCCTCCAAAGTGCAAAGAACTGTAAGTGTTTTTATGTATTGTGCGCCATTTTCAGTTCTCTTTTGCAAAAAAGTAGCGTAGTCGAACTGTCTTTTCTTGATCTGAAAGTGTCGTAGTTGTCATTTTCAGTTTTAGAAGACAGTCCTATTGTTCTTGATAGTTGATTTTAAGGTTACTATTGCATATGATTTGAATTAATAGTTTTTAAAGTGACGAAAAACAATTTTCATTTCGAAATCGCAAAGTGTCTCTCCTACCTTCTCTTCATTTTGAAAAGAAATTTGTTGAGTACCGTCGCTTTGAAAATAATTCAGATTTGCACATAGCTTTCTTATCATCATTCATACATTAAGAAGGCTGAAAACAAATACATGCATGTGCATTTGCATTTTGACTGCTTGGTTTGATTTAGGACAGTGCATTTAGCATGTGCTCTGTGCTCTTTACAGAAATATTCTTAACTTTCTTTCCTTAGTAGCTAGGATTTTCATTGCCAAAGAAGATTAAACGTTTGTTTATCATCTTAGACTGCATTTTAGGAATTGTATACACATCACGCGGTGAACCTGAAAGGCAATTTTTTAAGCAAGATCAACTTAAAATAAATTTAATGAATCTAACAACGCTTTGGAACCTAACGCACAAGATCTAGAGGTCTAG
>APFE031447434.1:1607-13961 GCA_000404065.3 Pinus taeda | reverse complement strand
AGGATTCAGATTTTTGGTTGTAAAACTCTACTCTATTTTTGAGCTGCAAGACTTGTGACAATTTTTGATGCAATCCATTGTTTTGATAATAAGAATGAGTTTTGTTTTGAGCCAACATTGAGTTAACTCAGAGGGCTGAAGCTCTTGGGTTTGGGCCCAACCCTAGCAGCCAAGGCTCCTCTTTATTGTACATGTATACTAGCATAGATTCATAGTTTAATTGTTCATTTGCTTAGTAGTTGCATTTCCATTACAACAATGTAGATTAGATTGGTTGTATGTTAGTTTGCTTCCATTTGTGCCTTCTTTCAATTAGCAGGTTAGCAAGGAGAAAAATGATCACCATAAGGTTGTCAGCAAGTGTCTCAGCCTCACTTCCTCCCTCTAGGACCATGACTTGAGGAAGAAACCCTTCAGTAGCCCAAAAACACAAATTTATAGTTCTTGCATGAGATTTGGAGTTTGTTGTCTTGATTCAACATTTGGTTCATTTCATTGTCATCTTTTTCCATTACTCCATTTATGCAATAAGATCTCACTCATGCTTTCATTCCCTTCAACACTTTCATCATGCACAATATAGGCAATTGCTTCATGCTTTTCTAGTTTATGAAAATGTATCTTTTTGCATAGTTCTTGGAAAACACACATGTTTTAAGCAATGCAATTACTTTAGGAGGACACCTAGACTTCATCACCAGCAGCCACCTTCCACTTCATCCACCCTAGCCATCTCTTGTTCCACCATCACCCTCACTAGTTTTTTTTGTCATTTTTCATTAAAATTCCCCTAGATACATTGAGTGAATCTAGCCATCTATGATCTTAGATATTGACTTTTGAGTGTTCTTAGACCTTCTAACACCCCATCCCACTCATCACACACCTTTTCAAAGCTTCCAAACACCTCCAACACTTCACAATTAGCTCTCGATTGTATCCTGTAGGTTTCCTGTAATTTCTATAGGATCATCCTGTAGGTTTCTAGTACATCTTGTAGGTTTTCCTGAAACGGCCTATTTTGAGGCTGAATTGACGGGGAACCTCTAGGAAGTCACAAAAATCCTCCTAGGACCCTTCCACACCATCCAACCACTCCATAAGCCTTCTAGCCATCCTCAACCACCTTCCATCCACCTGTCACATCCACAAGAATAATTAAATTGCATACTTGATTTTGCCTAAAAAACCAAAAAAGTGAAAACAGATTTAGTTTAGTTTTCTTGCTTACATATTAGTATGGTTTGATGCTCTTTACTTCTACAGCTTAGATAATAGCATTTTTTTAATGTTGATTTAGCAATCCTGCTTAGCATAACAGTTTAAATGGTTAATTAGGATATGGTGTGATTTAGCATTACATATTGTTTTCTTCATTACTGTAGTAGAGTAGATCTCTTAGAGTAGATTTGCTCTTTTTCAATCAAAGGATCAAGCTTCTTCTGACTCTATAGAAGTCTGGCTTGGAACCCCTGGGGTTTCTCGTCGAACGAACAATGACAACAGGCATGACCTTCACTTTTACTTGTGCATATAGCACTATCACTTGCAAGTTTGTACGAACCCCAGGTTGATAATTAAAGTTGGTAGCCTAGGATTTGCAGCATCCTTGCTGCAATACTGGCGTTCATCAACCGGGAAAGCCAAAGGAGAGGATACCTAGCCCCGAAAGCCAATTTAAGGTTCTTGGAGTTGTCATTATGCACTATGAGATTTGATCATTGAAGTGTTATGTGTTTTAAACAATTCATATGTAACATTGATGGTTTTCTACAAGGTTACATTATTTTAGGGGAAAACACTAATTAGCAAGGTTTTTGTGGAACCACTTCTTTCTTCTCTTTTTCTAGCAAAGGTGAACCGCTAAAAGTTTTAATGGACATATTTTCTTTAGTGCATTTTTATTTTTGAAATACATTAATGCACTCCTATCATAAATAGACTAGTTTGCAACTATACCGCAAGCATTAATAAAGGCAAACATATTTTATTGAAATATTGATCATATTAAAAAAAAAAAAAACATGTTAGTTTGTTTCATATATCTTAACTACATCATTGAGTACACAAACAAGCAATGATATGCCACATACCCATTAATACACCGACAAGTATAGTTGTTTTGTTTTTGTTTATTTGTTCTTTATTTTATTATTGTAGGTTTTAACCCCCTACAAAAATTACATGCATACGAATTCTAAACACAAAAAATAAACAATGGCGAGAGCATTAAACATAAAACATATATACACAAAGATTTCCCCCTAGATCCCAAAACCGGGACTACCAGATTGATTTTTCATTATGTTCCTTTCAATGTTACAATACATATATATACATGCCAAAGCATCCATAAACCCCAATCCATTAACCCTGGATTAGAACTTAACCGTAGTTCCCTTGACCGTATCTACAAAACACCATGGACAAAAAACCATCATGCTCAAAACTGTGTGTGAAATCCATGCACAAAACCATAGGTAGGTCTGCCCACATAATATAGGGTCCAAAAAAATTTCCCAGGGCGATGCCCTGTTCCCTATGCAGGGAGGCTACCGCCCCCTTGCATACCCCCTATTAGCTCTGCTACATATTTTTTTAATTTGAGGATCAGATACAAGCTCGGCCGTATAATTCATGCTCAAGAGAGACTCATAACAACCACTTTCTCCTTCCCTTGCACCGCTCATTCCCCCTTCATCAGTCCTAAAAAACGGTTATTTCCTTTATCAGGTCTAGGTTTAATCGCTATCGCAAATCACATCCATGTGTGTATAAAGTCCGCGCCCCTCGACTTCCACTGACGCGATATTGCGATGTGATCTAATCGCAATCGCACATCACCATACGTAAAGTCCCAAACGTACCAAAAAAAATCCTATACGATGACTCCTGTTGTGCCCGATAAAGCGACTCGCCCGATCACTCCTCCGATGTCCGATCAATTTTGTCAAGATCGAACGCCTTCGCTCAGTTTGCACCCACAAAGCAATGGCACGTTAGCGCGTGATGGAGAGCGATTTTTCTCTCTCCTCCGTCGCTACGTGTCACGTGCTGAATGGAATCGCATGCCCTCACCCTCTTACCACATAATGCCCAAAAGCGGTGCGATTGAGACCGCTTACCACTTAATCCTCTGTCCCTGCCTGATAACCATCGTGCACCTTCCTCGCCCAACCACCGTTGGATCAGTTCCGCCAAGACCCAAGGCCCCATGCTCGTTCTGCTCCCACTTCTTCCAACGTCCCCCGCCAAGTCATCTCTACCGTCTATCCTCCTGATCCGATGGCCGACCCTTCTCCTTCCTCCTACTCGTCCACCTGCTACGCAGTCCGCGTCTCTTAACTGTTCCGTGATCCCAAAGGACGAAGGTACCAGTCTACCAGTACCAGGTGCATTTCCTCCTCAACAACCGCATTCAACGGACAATATGCCCGAGAAGGAAAATGACATAGCTCGAGTAGATAACTGCATTTAACAATTATGGGATTTCATTCTGCACGACACTACACCCGCCTGAGAGGACAACAGAGCCCAGGAAAAGATCACATTCATCCACTACAGAAAGCAATCGGACTCAGAAGCTCTGTCAGGAAACTAAATCCGATTGGTGGTCAATTATGACCCCTCCATACTTAGAATGGCTGAGTGCCTTTGTAATGAAACTCTATATATACCCAGAAACAAGATGTAATCAGGGTTGATGATTGTTGTTTTGATGTAAGGTTCAACTTCTAGAGACTGTAACTACTTTGATACTTGCAGTGTCTCGTCTTCATTTTAAGCTAATACAAGCTTCTTTTGCTATTAATTGCTCACTTTTCATGCTTCTTCTGTTCCAGGCTATGCCTGATACACTGTTTTCCTGAACTCCTGATGTTTAGCATTAGAGGAGCTGTCATCCTATCTCTGTGTTAAAGTCTTGTATGTATTAGTGAATGAGTTATTCAGGTTTCTTTTCACCTAGTTCCAGAGAGCTGTCATCTTGTCTGTACATTAGGGAATTAGATCTGCAGACCTCTACTGGTTGCAGTCGGCCATCACAGGGTCCTGTGCATCTGTTGGTGTGGTCAGTATTCTCCATATTCACCCAATCCTTAAATTGTGAGTAATTGGTGGTCTAAAGCCTTGTAGTCTGGGGTTGTTCATGCATGTCTGGAGTCAAGCATAGTAGAAGTGGTTATCTGGCTTGAACAAGCATCATCCCTTCCATTTATCCATTTCCAACTCTAAGTTGAGTTTGTAATGTTCCCGAGCATCTCCAAGCTACAACCTAGGAGAGCTTCTTGGGTGATAACATTAATTGGTGCTGTTGCTGGGGAGAGGAGATTGAAGCTAAACTTCCCTAGGAGAACGACACAGCTCCAGCTTTGATGATAGACAAAGTCTGGACACATTTCTAGTTGTAATCATCTATCTGGCGACTCTACTAGAGAACCAACCTAGTGGCGACTGCACAACACAGTTCTGGCTTAGTTTGTGAGGCATACTCGGAGAAATCCTTAGAAACCACCAGCTGACCTAGTGCCTGACCCTGAGAAGATTGTTAAGCCGAGAAAATCATCATAGAAAGGAGAATTGGGATCAAGTAAGCCTAAGAAATCTTATGTATCTCTGCAAGAGAAGGTTATAACCGAGAATATACATTTTGAAGATATAGAGCCTAGCATTGTTAGTGAAGAAATACCTACAGAGATTCATAAAGCCCCTTGTTCATTTAGTTCCCCTTTGGATCTCAATCCAAAGAGAGCTTCCCATACGGTCCATCATATTCCTTTAACCCTGTCAACTATTTCATCGCTTCTTACTCTTCAATCTGCTAGTATCCATCTACCTACCCCAGCCATGGTAGGCCAGCAAGCTCCCACGAAGATGGAAAGAATCATAGCTGCTAGGTATGGACCCCTGGTCTTGCCTGTTCCTTTAAATGCCATGCCTGCAAGAGAATACCAGAAATGCATGCCTAAATTCACTGGTACAGAGGGAGTAATAGCTGAAGAACACCTGGAATCTTTTTATAGTTATGATGATAACCTAGATATCAGTGAAGATGATGTGTGGATGAGAGTATTTGTCCAGAGCCTTGATGGAGAGGCTAGAAAGTGGTTTAGAGAACTAGCCCCTAGGTTTATAACATATATTTAAGCATTAGATGATGTATTTTTGAAGCACTGGGGAGATAAAAAAGACTTGCTATATTACCATACTGAGTTTGGAAACCTCAAGAGGGAGAACGGAGAATCATTGCCTGATTTTAATAAAAGATTCAATCGTATGTATAGTAAGATACCAGGTGAAGTAAAGCCTACCCCCACCTCTGCCAAACTCACCTATGCCAATGCTTTTGACTCTGATTTCTGCTTTCTTTTGAGAGAAAGAAGATGTGCCACTCTAGCTGAAATGCAAGATGCACCCCTAGAGGTGGAATCTAATATCATGGCTGCAGAAAAGCTCAAAAGTCATGCTGATAGAAGGAGGCAGAGAGGTGAGGCTTCTTCTTCCTCTGCTTCATCTTTAGAACCTAAATTAGACCAAATGACTAAGATAATAGAGTCATTGGCTGCTGAAATATCTAAGCTAAAGGTTGAGCAGAGCTTAGGAAAGACAAGGCTTCCCAACACATTTGCTCCAAGAAATCCAAATCCATTTAGAAGAGCAAATGAACAGTCACAGATCATTCAGAGGGGTAAAGAAGCAAATGAAGAACAAAGAGTTAAGGCTCCTTTCTAGAATTTAGTCATGGAGGAGGAGCAGTTTGAAGAAGAGGATGAGATACATTGTATGGAAGATAAAGGCAGTGCTACCTTTTTGACATTGGATGCCTATGAAGAATCATTGCTGCAGGACCAAAACAGTCGAGAATGGGACAGAGAGGCTATTCTGCAGACTAGTGAACAACAAAGATATAATTTGAGGTCAAGAGAAAACGATGTCAAGGATAATTCTTCCCAAAAAGCTGTTGTCCCAACAGAGCAACAGAACATTAGACAGAAGAAACCAACAGCTGATCCAGTCATCCTCAAAGCACCAGCTCAAGAGGTAAGAGGCCCTGACAAGTGCCCTCCCCTTTTCAGCTTTGAATCAGAAGTCCAGAAGTTAAAAATATCTATACCTCTGATAGAACTCGTAAAGGGTGAAGTTTTTAGAAAGCCTGTTCTTGATGCTCTTGAGCTGAAGCCATACAAGCCCCCACCGACTATGTTGATTTGCAATATGATAAGCCTGCAGTTGTGCTTAGCCCAATGACTGAACCTGCTGATAATAGCTCCCCATCATTCTATGTCTCCTTGACCATTCATGACAAAATCCTCCACAACTGCCTGCTAGACACGGGGGCCAGTCACAATCTAATGCCTAAAGCGGTCATGGAAGAGTTAGGCCTTGATATCACCAGACCGTATCATGATTTATTTTCCTTTGATTCAAGAAAGGTCAAATGTCTGGGATTAATCAAGGATTTATCTATTACCCTAACTCAGTTTCCCATGAAAAGTATGATGATGGACATTGTGGTAGCAGATGTCCCTCCCAAGTTTGGCATGTTGTTGTCTAGAGGATGGATTAAGAGAGTAGGTGGGACATTACAAAATGATTTATCTTCTGCCACCGTCCCAATATTTGGAGGAGAAAATAGGAGATTGTACAGAGAAACACAGTTGGCATACATCATTAGTGATGAGAGGAACCCTTCTAATCATCCCATTTATGTTGTGGACACCGACTTTGGAGCATGTATTCTCCAAATTGAAGAATCCTAGAAGGCCTCAATGCATATCAAGAAACCAGTGAATCAGGCCAAGGGAGAGCAAGGGAGTCTGGTTTGGGAAATGTTATTCGATGGAGCATGTTCAAGGGAAACTGCAGGAGCAGGGGTGGTGCTGATATCTCTAAAACAAGAAAGCATACATCTGTCTTTTACGCTGGCCTTCCAAGTCACCAAAAATATAGCAGAATATGAGGCTCTGATATTGGGCCTTAACGCAGCTAAAGACAGAGGAATCAGAAGCATAAAGGTGTTTGGAGATGTTGATCTTATCATTTAGCAAGTAAACAAAACGTTTCAAGCAAAGCATCCAAGGCTGAAAGCATACAGAGATGAGGTATGGAGACTCAAAGATTCTTTTGATAATTTTTGTATCTCATATATCTCTAGAGTAAAAAATCAGCTGGCGGACTCCCTTGCTATGTCTGCTAGCATGTTTATCCCTACCATGCCCCCCAGACTAATTTATGAAGTTCAGATGAAGTATAGAACATCCTTGCCTGACAATGTCCAGCATTGGAAAGTTTTTGAAGATGATGATGAAATAAATAGGTTCTTGCAAGTCATTGATGAATTCTCTGAAATGCAAATTGACCAAGAAAATGAAGCCTCGGAGGGAAGTCCCCAGTCCCAGCTTAGAAACAGAAATGGTAAAGATAGCATTGTCCAACTACCCAACAATCAGATACCTAAGGGTCTGGTTCCAATAGAAAAGTTGTTTGACCAAAATGATGTGCCTTATAAGGCTGCCCAAAAGGAAGACCAATTTGCAGTCCGTAGGCATAATATAGGGAGTCCAGAACATCCAAGGTATATAAATCTGTTTGCCCATCTATCTGCTGCCCAAAGTTCTGAATACTACAATCTAATGAAGCAATTTGCTGATGTTCTTGCTTGGGAATATAGTGACTTGAAAAATTATGACAAAAAGATCATCCAACATAAAATCCCTTTAGAGAAAGAAACCATCCCTTTCAAATAGAAGCTGAGACCAATAAATCCTTTGCTCCTTCCTCTGATTGAAAAAGAAATCAAGAAGTTACTAGCTGCCAAAATCATAGTCCCTCTCAGATATTCAAAATGGGTAGCCAATTTGGTAGCGGTGAGGAAGAAAAGTGGAGAAATCAGACTCTGTGTTGATTTCAGAAACTTAAATAAATGCTCCAAGAAAGACAATTATCCTCTACCCAAGATGGAGCATTTGCTACAAAAGGTCTTAGGAGCCAAAGTGATGTCTTTCTTGGAAGGATTTTCAGGGTATAATCAGGTTGTCGTACACCCAGATGACCAAGAGAACACTGCATTCACCACTCCTTGGGGCACTTTTATGTATTCCAAGATGCCTTTTGGGTTGATGAATGCTGGAGCCACTTTCCAGAGAGCTATGGATTTAGTATTTGAAGGAGAGAAGGATAAGTTTGTTCTCATCTACCTTGATGATATAATGGTGTACTCCAGCAGCCATCATGACCATTTGCAGCATTTGAAGAAAGTGTTCCTAAAGTGCAGAAGGTTTGGGATTTCAGTCAATCCTAAAAAGTCACAGTTTGCTTTAGAAGAAGGCAAGCTATTATGACATATTGTTTCTGCTGCAGGTGTCAAAATCGACCCAGAAAGAGTAAAAGAAATATAGACCCTGTCTGTCCCAAGATCAAAAAAGGATATCCAGTCCTTTATGGGCAAAATAAATTTTGTGAGGAGGTTTATCCCAAATTTTGCAGAACTTGTAAAGCATATTACCTCCATGTTGAGAAATGGGTTAGAGATCAAATGGATTGATTCAGTAAGAAGATCCTTCCAATCCATTAAGAAAGCTATTATGGAAGCTCCCACATTAAGAAGTCTAGATTACAACAAGGAGTTCCATATATTTTCATTTGCCTCAGAAGACACTCTTGCAGCAATTTTATTGCAAGCATATGAGGAAGGTTTAGAGCATCCAGTGGCATTTTTCAGCAAAGCCTTAAGGGATGCTGAGCTGGGATATGATATCATTGAGAAGCAAGCATACGCTCTTATAAAGTCTTTGAAAGCTTTTAGAATTTACATTCTGCACTCCAAGATAATTGCGTATGTACCCTCTGCTTCAATAAAAGATGTCCTAAAGCAGCCTGATGCTGATGGAAGAAGGGCTAAATGGATTGCAAAGCTAATTGAATTTAATATAGAATTGAAGCCCACCAAGTTGGTCGAAGGTCAGGGCCTTGCCAGATTAATGGCTGAAGAAAATTGCAGAACGCTGGACATAAATCTTATAAGCATAATTTCAGAGAAGGGCCAGATAGAAGAAGAAACAGTTGAACCAGGGAAGAATTAGTCATTGGCCGAAAACCTAGCTTCTTGTGATTGGTACTCTGCAATAGCTCAATTCTTGCTGAAGCTAGAAGTTCCTCCAAGCCTTAGTTCGAGCCAAGCCAGAACTATTAAGCTCAGGGCACCCAAATATTGCATTCATGAAAATCTGCTCTACTGGAGGGACCCCTCGGGGATTCTTTTGAGATGTCTGGACAAAGAACAATCCATGGAAGCCATGCAACAGTTTCATTCCAGCATGTGTGGAGGACACCACTATTGGAAAACTACAGCCCACAAGATCCTCAGAGTTGGGTACTATTGGCCCACTTTATTTTATGAGGTTTTTTCATTTGTTAAATCTTGTGACAGGTGCCAAAGGTTTGAAGGAAAGCAACAATTGAAATCCTTACCCTTAAAGCCCATACATGCTAATGGCCCTTTTTAGCAGTGGGGTTTGGATTTCATCGGAGAAATCAATCCACATCCCAGTGGCCAGCACAGATGGATCCTAGTTGCCATAGATTAATTCACTAAATGGATTGAAGCAATCCCTACCAGAGAGGTTGACCATCATGTGGTCGTGAAGTTTTTGACAGAAAATATCTTCACCAGGTTCGACTATCCACATAAATTAAACACAGACAATGCAGCAACCTTCAGAGCTAAGGAATTGGTGGATATGTGTGACTCAATGGGCATTAAGCTGGTTCATTCCACCTCATATTACCCTCAAGGCAACAGCCTAGCAGAATCTTCCAATAAGATCCTGATAAGGATAATTAAAAAGCTGTTGTAAGATAACAAAAAGAATTGGGATTCTAAGCTCAAGTATGCACTGTGGGCTGACAGAGTAACCACCAAGAAATCCACAGAGAATTCTCCATTAACGCTGGTATATGGAACTGAGGCTGTATTCCCAATTCAATTAACCCTCCCTATGGCAAAGTTCCTGCAAGAAGAGTAGAATGAGGAAGAAGACATGGCAAAAAGGATCACTGATTTAGTAGAGGTACATCAAATCAGAGAACAACTGGTTGAAAGGTCAGCAGCACATTAGAAGAGAATCAAGGAAGTTTTTGACAGGAGGACAAAAACAGATAATTTTCAGGTTGGAGACTTCGTTCTTAAGTGGGATGCACTTAAAGAGAAACAAGGCAACCATGGGAAGTTTGATGCTTTATGGACAGGGACTTTTATCATTTCTCAAATCCAAGGGAGCAATACTTTCATACTGCAGAGTATGGAAGGGGAGACAGTTTTTGATGGCCCAGTTAATGGGCGTTTTATGAAAGTTTATTTTCTTTAAGGTTTTCGGGCCTTAAGTTTGTAAATATGTTATTCTAATCAGTTTTAGTGTAGACTCAGTTAGACTCCATGCTCAATGGAACACTAGGGAATTTTGCTAATTCGGTTTTCACAAGAAAGGCAATGGTCTGCACTTCTTGAGACCTCACAGGGAGGATCTCATCCCCAAAAGGAGCCAGTGTTAGCTTTGCTACATATTTTGATAATTTTAGGATCAGATACAAGCTCGGCTGTATAGTTCATGCTTAAGAGAGACTCATAACAACCACTTTCTCCTTCCCTTGCACCACTCATTCCCCCTTCATTAGTCCTAAAAAAGATTATTTCCTTTATCGGGTCCATGTTTAATCACTATCGCAAATTGCATCCATGTGTGTATAAAGGTTGCGGCCCTCGACTTCCACCGATGTGATATTGCGATGTGATCTGATCGCAATCACACATCGCCATACGTAAAGGCCCAAAACTACCAAAAAAATCCAATCCGATGACTCCCGTCACGCCCGATAAAGCGACTCGCCCGATCACTCCTCCGCTGTCCGATCAGTTCCATCAAGATCGAACGGCCTTCACTTAGTTCACACCCACAAAGCAATGGCACGTTAGCACGCGATGGAGAGAAATTTTTCTCTCTCCTCCGTCGCTACGTGTCACACGCTGAATGGAATCGCACACCCTCACCCTTTTACCGCCTAATGCCAAAAAGTGGTGCGATTGAGAACGCTTACCGCTTAATCCTCTGTCCCCGCCCGATAACTGTCACACACCTTCCTCGCCTGATCACTGTTGGATCAGTTCTGCCAAGACCCAATGGCCCATGCTCGTTCTGCTCCCACTTATTCCAATGTCCCCTGCTAATTCATCTCTACCGTCTATCCTCCTGATCCAACGGCCGACCCTTCTCCTTCCTCCTACTTGTCCACCTACTATGCAATCCACATCTCTTAAATGTTCCGTGCTCCCGAAGGACGAAGGTGACCAGTCTACTAGTACCAGGTGCATTTCCTCCTCAACAATCGCATTCAATAGACAATATAGCCGAGAAGGAAAAGGACATAGCTCAAGTAGATAACCACATTTAACAGTTATGGGATTTCATTTTGCACGACACTCCACCCACCTGAGAGGACAACAGAGTGCAGGAAAAGATCACATTCATCCACTACAGCAAGCAATTTCACTCAGAAGCTCCGTTAGGAAACTAAATGCGGTTGGTGGTCTTTTATGACCCCTCCATACTTAGAATGGCCGAGTGCCTTTGTAATGAAACTCTATATATACCCAGAAACAAGATGTAATCAGGGTTGATGGTTGTTGTTTTGATGTAAGGTTCAACTTTTGGAGACTGTAACTACTTTGATACTTGCAGCGTCTCGTCTTCATTTTCAGCTAATACAAGCTTCTTTTGCTGTTAATTGGTCACTTTTCATGCTTCTTCCGTTCCAGGTTGTGCCTGATATGCTGTTTTCCTGAACTCTTGACGTTTAGAATTAGAGGAGCTGTCATCCTATCTCTGTGTTAAAGTCTTGTATGTATCAGTGAATGAGTTATTTAGGTTTCTTTTCACCTAGTGCCAGAGAGCTGTCATCCTGTCTATACATTAGGGAATTAGATTTGTAGACCTCTTTACTGGTTGCAGCCGGCCATCACAGGGTCTTGTGCATCTGCTGGTGTGGTCAGTATTCTCCATATTCACCTAATCCTTAAATTGTGAGTAATTGGTGGTCTAAAGCCTTGTAATCTGGGGGTGTTCACGCATGTCTGGAGTCAAGCATAGTAGAAGTGGTTATCTGGATTGAACAAGCACCATCCCTTCCATTCATCCATTTCCAACGCTAATTTGAGTTTGTAATGTTCCCGAGCATCTCCAACCTACAACCTAGGAGAGTTTCTTGGGGTGATAACACCCCCCGTGTGCGGGGTAGTCGTGGAAACAATATAACACAACCCAACATTCTCCCACTTGTTATTTTCTTTCCACATGAGAGCTT
>APFE031447432.1:35309-107103 GCA_000404065.3 Pinus taeda | reverse complement strand
TGAACAATTCTTGGATGATTCAAATGACAAAACCTCCTTTCTATATATAGGAGTCTAAGGAGTCACAATATAACCCAGCCGACCTAACAATAATAATATAAAGCCACCAAAATAACAATAGAGGGATTCTATGGGGCACAGTAATAACAATATGGGGGCAATAGGGGCACAACAATATTAATAAGGGGTATAACTACAATAGTAATGGGGTAATCACTAGTATTATAGGGACCCAACACATAATGACATATGTAATTGTGATTTTATGTATTTAATGAAAAGAGAAAAAAAAATATTATTTGTGTTTTGAGGAATGGGTTTCAGGCTCAAGGCAAATTTGTTTTTAGATCAAGCACCCATTGAGTGCTTCTAGGTTTATCAAAAAGTCAATCGAGTCGTTGTCATGTTTTTAAGACCCATTTTGGCATGTTACATTGTAAATAAAAAATTATTGAGTCAAAATAGAGTCAAAAGACCCTCCAAGACCTCATCATGGCAAAAAGATCAAGTCAACCTACATGAAGGGAAAAGTTAGCCTCAAGATAGCAATTAGTTCCCCTCACAAGCCTATAAATAAGAAGGAATTTGACATCATTTGGACGCTCACTCAAGAAATTTTGATACCCATAAGATTGAAGATGGAAAAGGATAAAAAAGGAGAATAAGAACAAGTTTGAAGTTTTGGGCCTCTCTCTCTCTCTTTATTTTATTAGGGCTTCTACAGTTACTAGGCAAGATGAAATTCTAAGGCTGCAAGGTTGAAACTATGAAGCTGCAACGTCAAATTTGTGAATCTACAAGGTAAAAGTTATGAAGTTTCAAGGTCGAAGGTATGAAACTACCTCTAAGTCGAAGCTATGAAGTTGTTTCTAGATCAGAGTTGTGAAGCTACTGAAGTTGCCTCTAGGTTGAAGTTGTGAAGCTGCTTCTAGGTTAAAGCTGTGAAGATCCTAGGTCATAGTTGTTAACGTTGCATCAGGGTAGAAGTTGAAAAAAAATTTGTTGGGGTGGAAGTTTTTGGAGAAGTTGCTTGAAGGTGGAAGTTTGTTTCTGGAAGTTGTTCGAGAAGCGAAAAGTTGACGTGGTCTTGGAGGGTCTTGGTTAAGCATTATAGGTCTTGGAATTCATCAATTAAATTTCTATAAGAAGAGAATGATTTTGATGGGTTTTTCTCTTAGTTGGAAAGGTTTTGGCCCTAGTTGGATGCCTACATCTTGTGTCATATTTTCTTAATGTTCTTTATGATTTTGTAGTTGTTTGATGATAAAGAACACTAATAATAATAAAGGAAAGAAGAATTTAGTCAAGTAAAGTAAAAATACATCACAAGAAATTATCGAAGTAAGAGAAATTACCTATTCTAATTGTCCTAGATTCTCAACATGGTATCATAGCTAAGGCGACTTCATCAAGGAAGGGAAACACAAAGAAGGATACTTAAGGCCCAAAGTATAAATCAATCTTCTTGGAAACATCAAGAGCATCAATCGACAAAAAAAGCTAGATCAAGGAAGAGAAAGGAATATAATACCCAAAAAAGGAATAATAAAGAAGAGTGAAGCATTTTTTGATATATTTTGGGTAATTCTTCTCCACTCGTACAAAGGTTAGGGCATGATTTTCAGCAGTGAAAGCCAAAAATTATAGTCACTCAAAGGAGCCAAAGCTTGGGTGAAAGAATGAATATTTAGAAAGCCAAATTGTTAAGAGGAGTCAAGGTCAAGTGAAGTCAAAAGGAGAAAAATATATCCATATTCCAGCCACACATGTGACCTAGGGTTTTTGCAGAAAAGGCCAAAATTGCAAAACTTCTACAACAAGCTGAAATTTTGAAGAAGGAACAAAAATTTAAGGTTGTGAAACAAGTTTGACTAACATTGAATTGAAGAAATAAAAATAGGAAAAATTGTTGTCATCATAAAGGAATCAATTTTATCTCCCTTTAAGCCAAGGATCACCTTTGAAGAAATACATCTTCATCAAGAAGACATCTTCTATTATCTACATCATCATCAAAATCAATAAGACATCAAGTTGAATATTTCATCATCTAGGAGTATCTTCACTTGAAAAGTAAGTATTTTTATATCTATATTTGAATATGTCAAAATGACTTTATATTGAAAGAAGAGAAAGAAATTGGTTGGGTCGTTTAAACTTTCTTGCATGGAAGAATATGATAGATTTGATCCTCATATAAAATGAATTTGTTGGTCATGTCAGGTGTTTAATTTTTGAACCACCAAAAGAAGAAGCTCAATATTTACAAGATGAAGATATCAAAAGAAGAAGGAATAATCTCATACATTATGAGGGTGTTAGAAATAAGAGACCAACTCTAAGGGTTGAGAGAAATAATGTATGACAAGGAAATGACTGCCATAGTGCTCAATGCACTACCAAAGGAATGGGGAAAATTCACATCAAGCACCTATGGGAAGAAAGAAGCTACTCCATTCAATGAACTACGGTCATTGTGTAAAATCAAAGAAGCTAATCTCAAGGCCGAAATCAATGTAGGATCAAGCAAGCAAGCTCAATATTTTTTCTACCATGGCTAGAAGAAAAAGGGAAGTTTTGGAAGCTTGGTTGTCAAAAAAAGAATAAGAACATGTTGAAGGTTTAATGTTATTGCTATCATGAATATGGTAATTACAAGAGAGATTGTCCAAAGCTCAATAAGGACAACAACAAAATAGGAAGGGAAGAATTCCATATCACTAAAGAAGTGGAAGAAGCTTAAAAGATGAAATCCAAGAAGGAGGAGGTGCAAGGTCTCTACTATAATTGAGATAGTCTTCCTCACCTAATTCTTTTCAAGTTTCTATTTCACGTTTTCTGTTGTAAAGTATAACTATCATGGTAGGAATCATTAGAATAATGATAGGATGCATCATGTGAAGAGATGGCTTCATAGAAGCATATGATTGAAAGCAAGAGATCTTGACATCATCATAAAGAAGGTTGTAGCTCTTGATAACCTTATTATAAGCATAAGAAATGCTTAAGGGAAAAATAAATGCATATAGAATAGAGCTCATCATACATAATTCAAAAGGATAATTTGTAGGATGAGGATTATTAAGATCCTCCGATGGAATCTTCATTGAAAGGTTCACCTACTAGAAGAAGAAAGTGTCTTGCCGGGAATTCCAACTTGTATGGGATTCATGGGATGATCGTATGATTTTAAGAGAAGTGAAGCAGGTCAAGGGATTGAAGCTCTTTCAATAAAGAAAGTTGTTGAAGGAAGTCTATATGACCGAAAGAAAGAGATGAGGTATGTATGCTTGTACTTGATAAAATAGAGTCATGTCATATGGTTGTAGATATCATGAATTAGTGCTCTACCTCAAGAGCATGATCAAAATAAATGATCTCCTCATGTGAAATAATGCATGAAGGCATGGTTCACACATTGACTAGATGAAATCAACATACTATATCCTCATATGAAATATGAGGTGGTTGACAAAGTTGAAGGAACTATTATTGGAAGTTCTTGGGAGGAAATGAAAGGAAGAGATAATGAAAAATGCAACTATGGAGAAGGAAATAAACATCCAAGGACTAGAATATTTGACTATGATATCTCATGGGAAATATATGAATATCTTGATAAATTCTGAAAAGTAAAGATACCCTTGAGTTGTATATATTTTTGGAGATGTTTCAATATGTATGTTGGATGTTGATGCGACAACAAGCATATGTCATGATGAAAAGACCAGCACAAAGGTAACTTTGATTTCATATTCATTCTTGATTTTTGAACAATACTTGGATGGTTTAATGTAGGGCCTACTAAAGGAAGAGTTGCAGATGTCATCTAGAACTGATATTCATGTGGTAGGATGAAAGATCTGAAAGGAAACATGATGTGAAGAAGGTAACAAGATATGAAGGAAAGGTTAGATATGGACTAATGGATAACTTTCTTATGAAAGAAAGGATGACATGACTGACATGATTCATGAATGAAAGTGATGGATATTCGATGCCCTATAAATAAGTCCCAAAATATGTAGGCTCCATAACAAAGAATAAACTCATGGCATCAAAAGAGGGACTCCTACAAGCAATTGGTTGTCCCATGATCTCCACCTAGAGAGCTACTGGAAGCAAGTCCCTAATTAAGAGGGAGCTTGGGTACATTCATTTTATGGAATGGGTTGGTCATCCCTGGATAAGAGGGAGCAATGAATATGGTTCTCTACTTCATGTGTCATGCACTAGACCAGCGCTAACAACCATAAGTATTAGTGAAGGCCATGAGGAGAGATATACACATCATTCTTGTCTTCACCTAGGAATATAGAATGGAGGATTGGGTACACATCTGGCATCCTATACTCTTTAAGGATGTGGTAGGGCATCCAATATAAGAGTAGTCATAGAGGACATATATTCTTTGAGGACTGGGAATCCAAGATAAGAATAGTCCTAGTGGAACATACTCTAAGAGAACCCAGGTGGGGTATGTTCCGAGAGACATAATAATGAGGGTGACTATAAATAATTGGTCTCACCAACTTATGCTCTAATCTTTTGGTGAGATAGAGTTGTTAGTCAAGGCCTTGTTATGTGACAATTATAGATGATATGATGCTATACAAATAGGTTACCAATCCGACTCATGAAAATTCCTCAAAGTAATATTTTCCAAGTATCTTGTATGGATTATGAATACCTCCTTAGTTAAGAGGGAGTGTTGAAATATGTAACTAGGTTCAATCTTCATAATGACATTTGTAATCGTGATTTTATATATTTAATGAAAAGAGAAAAAATAATTGTACTATTTGTTTTTTGAGGCATGTGTTTCATGCTCAAGGGAAATTTATTTTTAGGTCCAGCACCCATTGAGTGCTTCTAGGCTTTTCATAAAGTCAATTGAGTTATTGTCATATATTGAAGACCCATTTGGGCATGTTACGTATTCTAAAGAAAAAATTATTGAGTCATGTTGGGCATGGAATTCCCCCCCAGCATGTTTTGGGGCTCAAAGCCCAAGTTTTGGTCAAATAATGTTGTAAGAACCCGTGAATTGCGGGCACGGAGTGCGAAATGTATGTTGAGTCATAGGGTTGTCCACCCTAAGTTTTGTAATGTAATGTCGGCCTACCCATGGTCCACGGACCATGGGATTGTATAAATAGAGTGAGGCTCTAAGTTGTAAAAAGAGAAGAGATACATGGAGAAATGAATGGAGTCTAGAAGATAGCGAGCATAGAGTAAAGGTCTAAGTGATTTGGGTCGTAGTAGTAGGAAGAGGCTCTACAGCTGAGTGCACAGAGGCCTAGTAGAGTCCGTAGCTGAGTGCGTGGACCCCTGCAACTGAGTACGCAGGGAAAAGTCAAGTCTGTAACCAAGGAAGAATAATAATAAAGAGAAGTTTGATTCCAAATCTTGTGTATCTATTCTTGTGCTATTTCCTGTTTAATTATATTGTTTTCTTTATCGCACGCACTTATATGACTATTGAACACTGTTAAATCTAACTAGACACATACTAATAAGCTAAGTGATTGAATAATGTTGGGTTAATAATAAGGGATTGGGTAATAACACGTATTACGCCTCGAGCAGGGCTGCACGAAGGTAGCATCACAGGCTGCGAGGTACTGATAGATGCACGTAGCGACGTGCGTGTAGGGTAAATCTGCAGACCACTGAAAATCATCAAACATCTCTAGGGTGCGGAAACCTAGTTCTAGCACCCTCCCATACTACTTCGGGTGATACCTTAGTCCGCGCTCCGTGGTTGTTGCTGAAAGGGCCAGTAGTACTAGGATTTGTTTGGCTAGATCATCTTTGAACCTGGGTCAGGCCCTTATAAGCCAACAAATGGGTTCATTGCCAGGACCAGGATTTGCATAAGGGATGTTTGATGTCGTGTCACTAGAATCTAACCAAGAAAGAAATTGAAGGGTGGTTAGACAAGAAGATTCACGAGTTTGCGTCGCAGGAAAATGGGAATCCGCGAGTACCTAAGGAATAATGGTTGTAGCGCTACTTATATATATAAATCTACAAAATTTTATTTGCATCCTTTCCTTCTGAGCTGTATGAGTGGATCACAACACTAGTAGACAGTCAGGGAAGGTGTAGGCTCGACAAACCCATTGTGTGGACCCTGAAATTAGTGCGTAGACTAGAAGCGTCAGGAGATAAGATCGTGTGAGCTGTGGACCATTGCCTCGATTGGATTATAGGAGGATTTATCACTGAGTTCATGGTAGATATGACCGTCAGCTACAGTGAGGCAGAACGACGCTTCCTCAAAGGAATGCTACGTAAGTATATTAAATCTTTGAACACTTGGATTAAGATGCTATTGTGTGAAAAGTGGGTTATGCGAATAAATTAATGTTTGGGACTATACAAAGTGGGAAGATTTACATAAATGGAGGTAGTGAAGAATTAGAAACTAGTCCATTAATTTCACCCTCATGGGAAAGCGAGGAAGAGATTGCGAAAGTTTCTCTGAGAAGCATGGTAAGTTTGATAAGGCAGTGAATTCCGCACTTACCATCTCCACCTACACTGCCACCCATCTGACCCTCTTAACCTCCATCTCCTCCCACCCCACCTCTGCCACCACCATAGTTTAGTATGACAAGTGCGATCAAACTATTGGTATTCAGAGGAGTAAGGAATGAAGATCCAGACCAATTCTGGTTCGTGGTAAGGGCAGTATGGGAAGCACAAGGAGTCGTGGATGAAAATATAAAGAAGGCTACGCTAGTAAGCATGTTGCAGCATAACACATTAACATGGTATATTAAGCATTCTAATGACCATCCAAATACAGGATCACAGAAATCCAGGCAATGCTGAACAGGGAATTTAGCAGGCCAAAGTCAGAGACACAATCTATTATCAGGTTTAAGGAGATCGCGATGCTCCTGGGTGAGACCCCCTGGGATTTGGACCAGAGGTTGAAGAGTATGATCCATGAAGCCAACATGACTTTGACAGATGGAAAACACTATGCCTGGTTTGTAGCGTCACTAACATCACATTTAAGGATGGCGTTGTCACAACAAAAGCTTTCCACCTAGGCCAAAGCTTTGGAGACGACAATGAGATTGCATGAGACCCCTATACAAGATCCTGGTCCGGGAGTCCAAAAAATCCATGTGCAACTACAAAATTTGTGTCTAGAAATGTAGAACTTGAAATAAGATAGGACACCTCGGCTAGAGGCGCGTGAGGAGGTATGGTGCATAAAATGAAAAGCCCAGGGGCATGACAAGGACCACTGTCTAGTTTTTGCGAATTACTTGGTGGGAGGAGCACCGATGCCATTAAGACCTGAGGCACAAGTAGTACCAAGCACGGTGCTTGCATTATGGTGCGCGATCTGTCATATAGGAGGAAAACACACCACGGGTAATTGTCATCTATTGTAGAAGTATATGCAGAAGTACCAACAATTGTTTTGTAATTTCTATAGGCCAGTATGCAATGATAAATGCACCTATAGAAGCTACGAACTAATGATGGATTAGACTCCTGCCTACAGGTTACAGATCAAAATGTGAGCCATCGATCCAAATGCAGGAATGGTGCACGCTGGATTTCGAGGGTGTGGATGAGGTTGAGGTGGAAATGGACCAGGAAGGGGTCACAGACAACTAATTTGCTATAATTACGGAGGAACAATACACTATGCCCACGATTGTACAAATCTGATGAGGACATCATGTTTGTGTTGTACTCAGTTTGAACATGAGGCAGAAGACTGCCTTACCTTGGTAGCAAGGCTGCACGAAAAAGGGGTACTCTACCCTCCCCCGACTCAGAATTTGCAAATGATGAGGTCTGAGCTACGTGAAGAAGACCCAAATGTAAACATAGTGTTCAGAAGCGGTATCACAACCAGAGATGATAAAGGTAAGCAGTCAGAAGAAAGTGCGTGGGTTCGCAAGGCTCCTACAAAGGAACCTGAATTTGATTTAGAAATGCAAAGGAGACATTCATGGAAGCTAAGAAGAGCTTCACGGAGGCCTCCACTTGAGGTAGTAAGGATCAACTAGAACCAGGGATGGACCCTTCAATGCTCACTACCTTTCTAGACACATGCATGAAACTGCTACGCGACAGCAAGGTAGTAAAAGGACTACAAGAACTTATCACTAGGTGTGTGGGGTCAGGAGAACCATGTGTGGTCTAGAAACTTGGAAAGCATGCATTGCGCGTAAGAAGGGAAATGATGTTGGTTGTGCAAATCGGTGAGCATGAAATGGATTAGGTAATCCTGGATCTTGGATTGAATGTGAATGTACTACCGAAACAAAAATGGGAACGCATGGGCAGACCCACACTATAATGGTATCCTATTCAATTGCGAATGGCGAACCAGCAACATATCCTCCCCATGGGGAGATTACAAGGGGTAACGATTGATATTGAAGGTGCGAGCGCGTTGGCAAATTTCGAAGCGATAGAGATTGTTGACGATAACAATCTCTATCCCACGCTACTGGGCATAGACTGGGCCACTGATATGAATGGAGTTATAAATCTGAAGAAGCACAAAATGATCTTTGAGAAAAATTCACTACATGTAGTAGTACCGATAGATCCGGCCGAAGGGGCACGATACACTGAACTGGTGCACGATGATGATAGTGATGACAATCTCGATTGCATCTACAAGATAACTGTGCGAGAACAGGACTGGGTGAACCCAACTACAAATGGTCAGGTTTTGTGGGAGCATGAAAGCTCCTGCACTTTGGATTCAGATGAAGAAATAGAACGATGGCAGAATCGGCTACACGAAGTAACCACGCTTAATTGCAACATGATGGTTAGATCACTGTGTTGCATGACAATAGAGGTAAGGGATCTGCCTATGTATGACGGGTTAACAACGATGGATAAAGTCCTGAACAAATTTGAAAGCGTAGTACAAGAACAATAGCAGTTCAATGCTCTAAAATGGGCATTACACGCGACGCCCGCAAGGTGGTGGGGTATACATCAGGGAAGTTTTGAGGACTAGCATGAATGTAGAAGGATGATGCACCTATGTTTTGGGAAATCGTAGATGCGGCTAGTAGACAAGTACAACGGATGGGATGATCCACGTACACACCTCATGAAATGGACCAAGGTCTATGGGGAAGAGCCACAGCTTGAATGGGTACATTTATTCTATCATACCCCGGATGTCATACCCATAAATTGGTATACTGAGATGGAGCTCCGCCATGGTACAAGCAAATGGGATATCTTATGCGAGGGATTTCTGTTAACATTCACATTTGAAGATCATTGGTGGGATACTGTTGACGATGTGATACAAGCAGTAAAAGAAGTTATCTTCAAAATACCCCACGATCCAATGGAGGTACTTCAGCCAGAATTGGTGACACAGCTGAGCTATGTGCTAGATTGTTATAATGTAAATGTCAAAGAGGATGATGAGGACCCATGAAATATTAACATTCCAGAAATGGAAGGCTATCGTGAGGTTTGAGGACCATTGGTTGAGGATCTTGACATCACCACGCCGCTAAGAACAAAGAAGGTAAACATTGGAATGGAGGTAGAGCCAAAGTACGCAACGCTTGGGGACTATTGGGATGATGCCACAGTGGATAAGATCACTAATTTACTATGTGAATACCAAGACTTATTCCCGACCAAAAGGGATTGTTGGTGATTTAGGGATGACGAAGATCACCTTGAAACCTGACGTGAAGCCAGTTAAGCAGTGGCCTTACCGCTTGAATCCGAAATATAAGGAAAAGGTTTGCGAAGAATTAGAAAAAATGCTCGCAGCCAGAATTATTGAGCCAGTGGAAGAATCCAAATGGGTGAGTCCTATGGTAGTATAGGAGAAAAAGCAGAAGGGTGAAATAAGAATATGCGTGGACCTTAGGAAGTTGAACAATGCCTGTGTACACGATCCATTCCAGACACCTTTCACATATGAAGTACTGGAGAATGTTGGCAGTCAGGAAGCATACTCATTCATGGATGGGTTCTCAGGGTACCATTAGATCAAGATCACGCCAAAAGACATGAGCAAAATGACCTTCACAATAGAATGGGACTGCTTTCAATACACCATTATGTTGTTTGGACTGAAGAACGCGCTAGCAATATTTTCGTGCATCGTTGTGGCTTCGTTCAAAGAGTACATCCACAAGTTCTTGAAGGTCTATTTGGATGGTTGGACTATCTTTCGATTAGTTAAGTACCATGTAGCAAGCTTACATTTGATGTTGGATACTTACCGCCGACACCAGATTGTGCTGAACCTTAAGAAGTGCACATTCCTCGTTCCCTTTGGAAACCTACTGGGACATAGGGTTTTCAAACAAGGACTGATGGTGGACCCTGTGAATATTGCCATTATTATAAATTTGGAAGCACTATGAAGTGTTAAACAACTACGCGCTACCTTTGGACACATCGGATACTATAGGAAGTTCATCAAAACTTATGCCCAAATAACAACGCCGATGGAAAAGCTATTGAAAAAGGATGTTACATATTGCTGGAATGATGATTGGATGAAGAGTTTGGACGTTGTGAAGGGGAAAATGGCCTCCGCTCCAATCCTGGTCTTCCCAAAATGGGATGTGGAATTTCATGTACATGTTGATGCGTCGTGTATCGCGTTGGGAGCAGTACTTACACAGGAGGGCGAAAGGGGTGTGGATCACCAAATCATGTTTGCAAGTTGGAGATTGTCCAAAGTAGAAAAGAATTGTTCCACCACTGAGCATGAGGGGTTAGCGATGGTGTACGCGCTCCAAAAATACTGACACTGTTTACTCGGAGGACATTTCAATATGTATACTGACCATTCTGCGTTGAAATACCTGGTCAATAAGCCTGTGTTGGGGGGCTATATATGCAGATGGCTCTTATTGTTCCAAGAATATGATTTTGAGGTCGTATTCAAGCTGGGACACCTGAAGCAGGACCAGATCACTTGTCATGAATTGAGACAAGCAAGGAATGCACAAATTTGGAGGAGGGAATACCTGATGCACAACTCTTTGTAGTGCGTGTCGCGGATGGACACTTCGAAGATATAATCCATTTTCTGACAACAGGGACTATGTCAAAGGAATATTCAGTCGAACAGAAAAAGGAATTGGTGGTGTGCATGGCGGACTTTTCTATCATCATGGGGCACCTATAAAAAATGGGAAATGATGAGATATTGTGAAGATACGTTCCTGAATTTGAACAAGGTTAGATCCTCGTGGAAGCACATGGGGGCGCTGCAGGAGGACACTATGCAGGACACACGACCACATAGAAGATTCTTCATGCAAGGTTATGGTGGCCAATGCTACACCAGGATTCAAAAGCGCACTGTAAGGTCTGCGATATATGTCAAAGGACTGGAAAACCATCACGAAGGGACGAGATTCCATTAAATCCACAAATGACACTACAACCATTTGAAAAATGGGCAATTGACTTTGTGGGACCAATCAAACCTTAGGGAAAGATGGGCGTGCTATACATCATCACTGCGAATGAGTACCTGACATGATTGGTGGAAGCGCATCTGGTCAAAGACTGCACAGCTGCTAAGGCTGCGAATTTTTTGTTCAAAAATGTGTTGACACGATTTGGCTATCCGAAAATCTTAATGAGTGATTGCGGAACACATTTCCTGAATGAAACCATTAGCACACTCACAGAAGAGTTCCAGGTGTATCATCAGAAAAGTACACTATACCACCCACAAGCTAATGGGACAGTGGAGGAATTTAACAAAATATTGGAGACTGCACTGACCAAAGTGTGCAATGCGCAGCGAAGCTATTGGGACCTGCACGTACCTGCCATACTATGGGCTTACAGGACAATGTGCAAGAAATTGATGGGACAGACACCTTTCTGGTTAGTTTATGGCATGGAAGTTGTCATGCCGATGGAATACATCATACCTAGTCTACGAATAATAGCGCTGACAGGGATGACGGACCACAAAGCTCTCGAGGAAAGGCTCGCTCAATTGGAAGAACTTGAGGAGGAACAGTTTTTGGTTGGATTTCATCAGCAGGTACAAAAACAACGTGAAAAATCCTGACACAACCACCATATCAAATTGTGCACCTTCAAGGTAAATGACTTAGTGCTGCTATATGATAGTAAGTTTGAAAAATTTCTGGGAAAATACAGAATGGACTGGATGGGACCATACGTGGTTAAGGAGGTCACAGACGGAGGCACGGTCCAACTAGTCAAACTAAATGGAGAACCCTTGCCCAAGCAAAGTAAACGATAGTTGCTTGAAGCCCTTCACGGGTGGGTCGACTATCTGACTAATCGGCCAAAGCACAGTCTTCGCAACCTGAGGAGCCGGACAAGGGTGTGGGACTAAAAACATACAAAGCAGATGCTGGTACAGATGTAAGGACACAATTTAGACATGGAGGTCTCAGAAGAACAGATGCAGCAGGTTCAGTAAGCAACAACTTAGTTCATTGTAGACATCAACACCGTACTGGTATAGTTGGAGGGACTCTGTGCCAAGATCGCTGTGCCGATAGAGTGACTCGAGGGCAAGTCAAAATGTTTGTGTTGGGAGCTTATTGGGTATGGAATTCCCCCACAACATGTTTTGGGGCTCAAAGCCCAAGTTTTGGTCAAATAATGTTGTAAGACTCCACGAATTGTGGGCGCGGAGTGCGAAATGTATGTTTAGTCATAGGGTTGTCCGCCCTAAGTTTTGTAGTGTAAAAAGAGAAGAGATACATGGAGAAATTAATGGAGTCTAGAAGATATCGAGCATAGAATAAAGGTCTAAGTGCTTTGGGTCGTAGTAGTAGGAAGAGGCTATGTAGCTGAATGCGCAGAGGCCTAGTAGAGTCTGCAGCTGAGTGCGTGGACCCCTGTAGTTGAGTGTGTAGGGCAGAGTCGAGTTTGTAACCAAGGAAGAAGAATAATAAAGAGAAGTTTGATTCCAAATCTTGTGTATCTGTTCTTGTGTTATTTCCTGTTTAATTATATTGTTTTCTTTATCGCGCGCACTTATATGACTGTTGAACATTGTTAAATCTAACTAGACACATACTGATAAGCTAAGTGATCGACTAATGTCGAGTTAATAGTAAGGAATTGGGTAATAACACAGATTGCGCCTCGAGCAGGGATGCACGAAGGCAACATCGCAGGTTGCGAGGTACTGATAGATGCGTGTAGCGACATGCGCATAGGGTAAATTTGTGGTCTACTGAAAATCATCAGACATCTCTAGGGTGCAAAAACATGGTTCTAGCACCCTCCCATACTACTTCGAGTGAGACCTCAGTCCACACTCCACGTGCTATTGCCGAAAGGGCCAGCAGTACAGGTATTTGTTTGGTTAAATCATCTCTGAACCTAGGTTAGACCCCTATAAGCCAATAAGTCAGAATAGGATCAAAAGACCCTCTAAGACCTCATCATGAAAAAAATATCAAGTCGGCCTACATGAAGGGACAAGTTATCCTCAAGATAGCAATTTGTACCCCTCACAAGCCTATAAATAAGAAGGAGTTTGAGCTCATTTGTACACTCACTTAAGCAAGTTCGATCTCCATGGGATAGAAGCTAGAAAAGGATGAAGAAGGAGAAGAAGAACAAGTTCAAAGTTTTGGGCCTCTCCCTCTCTCTCTTTTGTTAGGGTTTCTAGAGTTGATGGGCAAGATGAAATTATGAATATGCAAGGTCACAGTTTTGAAGTTGCATCGAAGCTGTAAATATGCATCGAATCTGTGAAGTTGAAAGGTCAAAGTTGTGAAGCCACAAGGTTGAAACTATGAAGCTATAGGGCTAAAGCTATGAAGCTACCTCTAGGTCAAAGTTGTGAACCTTCTTCTAGTTCAAAGGTGTGAAGCTACTATGTTGAAGCTGTTGAAGCTGCCTCTTGGTCGAATTTGTGAATCTTCTTCTAGGTTGAAGTTGTGAAGCTGCTAGGTCAAAGCTGCTGAAGTTGCATCAAGGTCAAATTTGCAGAAATTGTTGTTGGTGTCAAAGTTGCTAGAAGGTTGAAGTTTGTTGTTGGAATTTGTTGAAGAAGGAAAAAGTTGACTTGGTCTTGGAGGTTCTTGGTCAAGGGTTATAGGTCTTGGAATTGTCAATTAAAGTTCTATAAGAAGAGAAGAATTCTGATCGTTTTTCCTCTCAGATGGAGAATTTTTGGTCCTTGTTGATCGCCTACATATTGTGTCCTATTGTCTCACTGTTCTTTATGATTTGATATTTTTTCGATGATAAAGAACACTAATAATAATAAAGGAAATAAGAATATAATAAATTAAAGTAAAAATACATCACAAGAAGTTATCAAAGTAAGAGAAAACACCTAATCTAGCTTCCCTATTTTTCTCAACATTCTAGAGCCAAAATGAATGTTGTCATCCATGACATCCTCCATATTTCTAGTTTTTTTCTCCAACTGCATATTTTGGAATGGCTTATTTAGCACCTTCACTATTTTAACTTCCAAAATTGAATGCATAGGTTCTTAAGACAAACAAGGAAGAAAATGAGGTTATCAAAATTTCAAGTTTCTGTTGTAAAGTATAACTATCATGGTAGGAATCATTAGAAGCATGATAAGATGCATCATGTTAGGAGATGGCATCATAGAAGCATATGATTGAAAGTAAGAGCTCGTGACATCATCATAAAGAAGCATGAAATATAGCTGAAATAGAAGTCTATGGTTTTCACCTTTAGAAGGATATAGCTCTTGGTAACCTCATTAAAAGCATAAGTAGTATTTATGGGAAAAATAAATTCATTCAGTATAGAGATCATCATACATCATTCAAAAGGAGCATTTGCAGGATGAGGATGATTAAGCTCCTTTGTTAGAATCTTCATTGAAAGGTTCACCTACTGGAAGAAGCAAGTGTCTCGTTGGGAATTCCAACTTGTATGTGATTCATGGGATGATGGTATGATGTCAAAAGAAGTGAAGTAGGTCAAGGAACTGAATTTCTTTCAATCAAGAAACATGCAGAAGGAAGTTGGATGACCAAAAGAAAGATATGAGGTATGTATTCTTGTACTTAATAAAATAGAGTCATGTCATATGGTTGTAGATACCATGAATGAGTGCTCCACCTCAAGAGCATGATCAAAAGAAATGATCTCCTCCTATGAAATGATCCATCAAGGCATGGTTCACACATTGACTAGATGAAATCAACATAATATGTCCTCATATGAAATATCAGGTCATTGACAAAGTTGAAGGAACTATGATTGGAAGTTCTTGTGAGGAAATGTGTGAATAAAGAAAGGAAGAGATCATGAAAAATGAAACTATGGAGAAGGAAATCAACATCAAAGGACTATAATATTTGACTATGATATATCCATGGGAAAGATATGAAGATCCTGATAAAATATGAAAAATAAAGAGACCATTGACGTTGTATATATTTTTGGAGATGTGTCAATATGTATGTTGGATGTTGATATGACAACAATCAAATGTCATGATGAAAATACCATCACAAAGGTAAGTTTGATTTAATGTTCATTCTTAATTTTTGAACAATATCTGGATGGGCTAATGCAGGGCTTCTAAAGGAATAGTTGTAGATATCATCTACAACTGATAATCATGTGGTAGTATGAAATATATTGAAGGAAAAATGATGTGAAGAAGGTAGCAAGGTATGAAGGAAAGGCCAAAAATGGACTAATGGATCACTTTCTCATGAAAGAAATGATGACATGACTGACATGATTCATGAATGAAAGTGATGGATGGTCGATTACCTATGAAGAAGTCCCAAAAAATGTAGGCTCCATAACAAAGAAGAAACTCATGACATCTAAAGAGGGAGTCATAAAAACAACTGGTTGTCCCATGATCTTCACCTAGAGAGATGTTGGAAGAGAGTCCCTAATTAAGAGGGAGCTTAGTTACATTCCTTTTATGGAATGGGTTGGTTATCCCTAGATAAGAGGGAGTGAAAAATATGGTTCTCTACTTCATGTGTCATGCACTAGACTAGGACTAACAACCGTAAGTCTTATTGAAGGCCATGAGGAGAGATGGACACATCATTCTTGTGTTCACCTAGGAATATAGAATGAAGGATTGGGTAAGCATTTGGAATTCAATACTCATTGAGGATGTGGTAGGGAATCAAAGATAAGAGTAGTCGTATAGGACTGATATTCTTTGAGGATTGGGAATTCAAGGTAAGAATAATCCTGGTGGAACATACTCTAAGAGAACCTCGGTGGGGTATGTTATGAGAGAGACAATGATGAGGGTGTATATAAATCATTGGTCTCGCCAACATTGTGCTCTAATCTTATAGAGAGATAGAGTTGTTAGTCAAGGCCTTGCTATGTGAAAATGTTGGATGATATGATGTTATACAAACGGGTTACCAATCTGACTCTTCTTATGAGAATTCTTTAGATTAAGAATGTCCAAGTACCTTGTATGGATTATGAATACCTCCCTAGTTAAGAGGGAGTGTTGAAATATGTAACTAAGTTTAGTCTTCATAATGACATATGTAATCATGATTTTATGTATTAAATGAAATGAGAAAAATAAATTTATTATTTGTGTTTTGAGGCATGGGTTTCATGGTCAAGGGAAATTTATTTTTAGGTCAAGCACCCATTGAGTGCTTCTAGGTTTGTCATAAATTCAATTGAGTCATTGTCATATATTGAAGACCCATTTGGGTATGTTATATATTGTAAAGAAAAAATTATTGAGTCAAAATAGCGTCAAAAGACCCTCTAAGACCCCATCATGACAAAAAGATCAAGTCGTCCTACATGAAGGGACAAGTCAGCCTCAAGATAGCAATTTGTACCCCTCACATGCCTATAAGTAAGAAGGAATTCGAGTTCATTTGTACACTCAGTCAAGAAAGTTCAATAACCATAAGATAAAAGTTGGAAAAGGATGAATAAGGAGAAGAAGATCAAGTTCGAAGTTTTAGGCCTCTCTCTCTATTTATTAGGGTTTCTATAGATACCAGGTGATGAGGCTCATCAATGGGTAAATTATATGGACCTTAACGCGAATCTCCAACTTACTAAAATTAGCTTTTCTCATAATTATTTACATGTTTTGTTATGTTTTTCTTAATGAGAAGGGTAAAGATGAGATGTCATGTCTTGAGGTCTAATGTGCATTGATTTTAGGTTTTAAAGCAAATTTTGACTAATTAAAGTGCAGGAACTCGAAGGAGACAAGCAATAGGGATTTTAGGAGATGGGATCAACCTCCTTAACTCTTCACTCACTTGAAGATTCCTCCATCAAATCTCATCAGATCGTAGTTGCAAGCAGCTGAGTCATTAAGATCATTGGCAACCAAACCAGTGATAGTTGAAGAACAGTTGACCTCAAGTTTTGGATCTAGGAATCCATAAATTTAAGGAAGTTGTTGGTAACTTCATTTGTATAAATAAGAAGGCCTAGAACCTCATTAGGATTCAACTTTTTTTATTGTAGCCAAGAGGCATTTTTGAGTTAGTACATTGTGACTAATCACTCTTGTGTATTTTTTATATTTTAATGAAAATGAGAGGCATTCCCTTGATCCACCACTGAGTTGACTTAGAGGGCTGAAGCTCTTGGGTTAGGGCCAAACCCTAGCAGCAAAGGTTCCTCTTTTTGTATATGCATGCTTAGATTACATTCATAGTTAGTTGTTGAACTGATTTTGGTGTTATTAATTTGTGAGTATTGGGATGATTAATTATTTTTCTTCCATTTGTGGATGGTTAGAAAAATGGTATCATAGTCACAAAAGACATTTCAGAAAAGTTGGTGATGGTCGTTTTCACCTCATCTCTCTTTTGGGATCATGACTTGAGGGACACTTTCATACAACCCAAAAGCAAATTTCTTGCTTTGCTGCATAATCTAGGGTTTCTTGATGAGTAGGTCATTGACTTTATGTTTCTTAGGATGAATTACAGTTTTCATTTTTTATCTCTTAATTTTTTCATTAGTTTCAAAGCACTTCAATTCATGAACTTAGCCATTAGATGGTAATAACTTTGTTTTCTTCCATTTAATAAATCTTTCCCATGTATAGATGAATTTGTGCATAGATGTAGACAAGAATGTATGTTGTTTTAGGAGCTTCTACATTGCAGGGAGACCTCATCTCATTTGCCTCATCCAAGCCTTATCCTACCCATGTTTCCAAAATCCACTAAAACATCAATTTGAATTCTTGTTTTATAAGAACAAATTGGCAATTCCATTGAGAAAATACAACCATCTTAAAGCACTTGATTGAGCCCTGGATAGTGTTCACCCCCTCCATGCCTGTTTCCTGTAGTAAAATAGGGAATCATGTAGTAGAACTAGGACATCATGTAGTTTTCTTATAGGGAATCATGTAGCAGCCTATTTTGAGCCTGAATTTAGCAAAATTGTTATTAAAGTTGGGATCAAGCCTCCACTTGACCTCTATACCCTTAAGACCATTCAAACCCTCTTCCTCCATACCTATCTCCCCTACTAAAGAACAAGTGAAGATTAGCATTTGCATTCATAAAATGAAAACATAAAGAAAACGAGTTTTTTTCATTTCTTAATTAGCATATGCATGCAACAGTTATAATACTCCCTAGATTAGATTCCATGCTCAGTTAGTTTAGATCACATGTGATAAATAGGGTTAAGTTAGGTTTCTTTTGCAAGAAAAATGTGTCAATGAGTAGCTAAAGGATTTCATGTCACTTTACAAGCATCTTCCAATTTAGTCTCTCATTCCTTAAAATAGGCATCATTCCTTTTCTTTGATTAAGGATAATTTTCCCTCCTTGAGTTGGTAGTCAGACTTCCTCTAGTCAATAGAAGACTGGTTTGAGAAACCCTAGTGGTCTATCGCCCCAGTTGAGCAGTGACAAGAGTAGACCATTACATCTATTTGTGTATACAACACTATCACCTCCAAGTTTGTACGAACCCTAGGTTGATGAAGTAAAGTTGGTAGCCTCAGGAGTTACAACATTCTTGCTGCAATACTAGTGCTCATCACTAGGAAGACAAAATTATGAAGCTGCAAGGTAGAAGATGTGAAGATACAAGGTCAAAGATTTTAAGATGCAAGGTCGAATCTCTAAAGCTACCTCTAGGACAAAGGATGAAGCTGCTAGTTCAAAGATGCCTCTAGGTCGAATTTGTGAAGCTACTTCTAGGTTGAAGCTATGAAGCAACTAGGTTGAAGGTGTTGAAGCTGCATTAAGGTCAAAGTTGTATAAATTGTTGTTGGGGTAGAATTTGTTGGAGAAGTTGCTAGAAGATCAAAGTTTGTTGCTGGAAATTGTTCAAGAAGGAAAAAGTTGACCTGGTATTGGAGGGTCTTGGTCAAGGGTTATAGGTCTTGGAATTGTCAATTAAATTTCTATAAGAAGATACAAATCTTGATGGGTTTTCCTCACAGTTGAAGAGGTTTTGGCCCTGGATGATCGCCTACATCCTGTGTCATATTGTCTCATTGTTATTTATGATTTGGTAGTTGTTTGATGATAAAGAACACTAATAATAATAAATGAAATAAGAAGTTAATCAAGTAAAGTAAAAATACATTACAAGAAATTATCAAAGTAAGATAAATCACCTAATATAGCTTCCCTATATTTCTCAACACTTTAGGGCCAAACTTAATGCCATCATCCATGACATCCTCTAGAATTCTACATTTTTTCTCCAACTGCATACTTTGGAATGACTTATTTAGCACCTTCACCAGTTTAACTTCTAGAATTTAATGCATAGGTTCTTAAGACAAACAAGGAAGAAAATGAGGTTATCAAAATTCTTGACCAACCAAGTTGATTATGATGCTTGTACTTATCTCTCAATTATCAGTATATACTATCTTATTTATTTTGTAATGCTCTTTTATGTAAAATTGAATTGTTACGTTAGTCCTACATGATTATGAATCAAAGCCCTTAGTTTTGGAAATTATGGAAACTACTTGAAGGCGCTTCTCCCTTTTGTAATATTATTGCAACTATTTTCCATGGATTTTATTTAATATAATATCTCCTAATATCTAATAAGAAAAAAATAATATGAAGACACATTTGACTCTAACCAGAGTCTTAATAGAGTTCTAATGAAAATTTTATACTCTACCTAGCTAAGTAAAGTTTAAACTTTCTTTATTGATTGGAGGGAGAAATTGTATTTTGATTAATACAGAGTAATACATGAATTTCAAGAAATGTCTTTAAACTCATTGATACAAGTTTGAAAGAATAATGGATTGGAGTCATGTTTGTATTTTCCAAAACATGTTTTTCAATGGCTTACTCTATTAAAGTTTCTTCTGTCGCTAATCACTATATCTTTTTCACTTCACTCTTAAACTTTTCTTAGAATAGAAATATTGATTTAAGCACAAATAAAAAGTGAAAATTTGTTTTCTATAGCAATTGAATTTCGTTAGGCTACATTGAATACTTAAGTAATAAGTAGTTGAATTTTTTTTTTCAATAGGAGCAACCATCATCATTACAAATATTAGTAAATATTAAAGTTTGTGAATTCATTCCAATATAATTTTGAAATATCACTCTATATAAACAAGATTTATATGCATTATTTCCTACCCAAAAATGTTGGTTTCCTTTGAAAAATTTAAGCATTTGCTAGTGCCCCAGATTGAATTATATAATTTTTTAATGCTCATGTACCCATCATGTTGTCGCTCCTAGAGACAACCCCCAGGTTGAGGATAAAGGTTAGTGCCTAGGACATCTTAGTGTCTCTTGAAGATATATCAGTGATGATCAAGAGATAAATGTAAAATAAGTTAAGTTTGGTTCAATTACCCTACTCAGAGGCAGATTCAATATACATATAAACAATATATCATTCCCAAGAGTAAATGTTCATATTTTGTGGCCAATACATAGAGAATATAACTTGATTGGTCATTGTAGTAAAGGTGGAAAGAAGAAATATAAGGAAGAAACCTAGTGTAGAGGGTTGGGCAAACACAAAATCCTACGAACTAAATCCTAGTAGAATCATGAAAAGATAAAGGAAATGAAGTGCACGAGCATATTTTGAGCCTTTCAACTCAATATCTCACATGTACTCTCTATCATATCATAACATAGGTAAATCTACAATCTCATAGATACTATATTCTATCACATTATATAAGCAGATATGCAATCTCACAGGTACCACCTGTTATCACATAACATAGATAAACCGACAATTTCCCAGGTGCCATCTGTTATGACATAACATAAGTAAATATGCAACCTAAGTGTGAATCCAACAACTATAATTACACAATTTCTGAAGAAGAAAAACATTTGAAATGACACACGGAGGTAAAACACATACTACATATCCCAATGCTTGGAATCACCAAAAGCTTCTTCATTAATTTTGAGGAATGAAATACATCTCATAGACCCAAACTTGCGAAATTTTAAAAACAATTACAACCTCTGGAACCAAAAAATTTAACCCCTAATACTGAGTTCCTCTTCCCTTTTATAAGGATAGAGTCCAAACAAACAATTAGAAAATATCTTGAATGTTACAATTGTCTGAATTACCCAGCTATCTGAGCATGTGAATGGCCTAGGTGGCCCTAATGATTACCTGACAAATTTTGATTCCTTGTTGAAATGAAATATTTAGAAAACATGAGAAAAATGAAGTGTCATAATATCTCCATTGTTTATTTCTGTGATTTACTAAGGTGGACCGAGGCTTCATTATGTGGGTTCATGATGGGTTGATGATCTTGCCATGCCTCTGTCATTGTATTTCTCTCGCAGTGACCACCAATTCACTTGTCATTCTCTACCTCTAACTATTTCAATTTCTCTTTCTTTAGAGTTGGACCTTCTTATATGGCGTTACCTTTCACCCGTTGAGATTAATGGTGGGAGGATTTGATTTGGTGTGGTGGCGTTGGGGGTGCTTTGCACTAGCTGATGGCTAAACAAGGTCGAGCATGAAATGAATGACAAAGGACACCATTGAAAAAAATTACAATTTGAACACTAATTACAAGCATGTGGTGACTATATAGGTGGGGAGTATGGTAGCATTATGTGTGGATGGAGATACGTGAAGAAGTTTGGGAAGGAAACACAGAGCCATGAGGTTGGAAAGGAAATGGAGGGGGGAGGCCCTTGGCCTTGCAAAAATCATCCTTGCTTGTTGATGTCATTGTTGTGTTAGCATGTTGGTGGCGAGTGTGGCCCCCCTACTTCAATGAGGTTTATGAACAAGATCAGGGGTGAAGCCTGACCCCCCCAGAATCAATCCTAGCAATTGATTGGTTATTTGCACTTATTGAATTTTACTTTCTAGGGGCTAGCATTAGCTTATCCATCATGCTATTTTACCCCCAAAAGTGTCTTCTAAGACCTGGCAGCCTTAGAGCTTATGGTGATATGCCCACTCATTCCTCGTTGGTTACCTGTTTTCACTTAATGCTGAGGTGGACCCTTTCTTCTTATCATTTACCTACTTCTGCCATAGGAATGGTTTCCATGACCACAACCTAATCTATTAGGCACTTATCCATTTTGAGCCCTATGTGGGCCCTTATTCTTGTCACGCTCTTGGTCTCAATTGTTCCACTAGAACTCGTGCCTGGCACTAAGGTTGGAGCCCCCTTTAACCTGGTGCATGCCCTTTGTGTTGTATTTCTAATCTTCTCGGCTCCACCCACTAGGATGAGCTGATCGATAAGGCCCACCCGATCCTCTATTTATTAGCACTCGCTCTGTCCACTGCAACTTTGTCCCGACACTCTACAACCTGACACAGCTGCCTTGTGTCGAACTCTGAGTGGTGACAGTTGAAATTCAAAAGAGGGCCACATGGGTGCCCAAAAATTCCATATTTGCATGCCACATGTCCACCTCCTATTAGCTAGTGTTGATGTCATAATTCTTTGTTTTCTAGTCCAACCATGAGCGGCCACCTATCTTTCATTTGAGGAGAGAGAAAGGGTCCTCTAGGGCCTATTTTGCAGCCTTTTCCTTTGTTAAATTTCTTTCGGCCTAACCTACCTTTTTCTTTGTTTTCCACCAAAATCCTCCGGGTTGGATGCCCTATGTTGCGATGCCTCTTTATTGTCATTCGAGCTTTTCCTTTCAGACTCACCCTGTGTGGGCTTACCTGTTAGAGTGGGCCTCCCACTCAATATCCCATTGGCCATCTTGAGAATAAGATATTTAATAGAAGGTCTGGTGACTATCTAATGCTCAATAAAGGTTTGACTATTTGACACAATCCCACTGACAAAAGTTATGACTCTAAATGTTTGACTATTTGAGACAACCCCACTCGCAAAAATTATGATTATAATATGTTGAATAACCGACAATAATGAGTCGAATAGCCAATGAATATACATCGGATTTTCGTCCCATTCATACTAGTGATCCAATAACCCTTATTCTTTCATATAGCTACATAGTTGAAAAAAATACACACTAGATATCTCATACCCATACATATGTTAGTACCATTAATATATTAATCCAATTTACATATATTTAGAAACTAAATTGACCAAACAAAAATTAAAGATAAATAATTTATAAACAAATTCATTATACATATAGAGAATTCCAATCTAGTAGTTTGAAGGAAATTTCAATTATTATCTTCCTATCATGGTCAACTCTCATGGTACCAATTGGTTTCTTCCTAGTCATATTCACGGAAAAATTTCTTTCCTTGAGACCCCCAAGCTTTGTGGGCTCACTTCAATTGCCTTGACTGGAATTTTTAACCAAATATTTAGTAATGATGTGTCCTCGTTGCCCTAAACACATCATCAAGAATACAACTCCATAGGTGAATGGATTCATACCATAACTAATTCTATTACCACATGGTTTAGTTAATTCATGAAATTTAGGACTAAGTATCAATTCTCATGAAATTTTGACAAAGTTTCCCTTTGTATTTCGTTTCTTTTTTCTCACATCCATATCAATTCTTCTACTTGTAGGCCTTCCACTAACTAACAACTCTACCTCATGAATAGTTCACTATTTTATAATTCAAGCCAAATAGTATTAATGATGCCATTTTGTGTCCTCATCTACATTTCCATATTTTCCTATTTTCTCATAATAATAATTAATTTCTATGAATTAAATACTATTATTAGGGTTTCCCCTTGAAAGTGGAGAAAGTTTTCTTCAAATAATTTATTTAAAGGGTCACCAAGCTACCTTATTTTTAAATATAGAATATTTGTTGTTATGGAGTAAGGTTTCCACACCCTTACTGCATGTCCCTTGATCCTAATCATGCAATATGGACTCTACATCCTTGTATGCATGATAAAAGTACCAGTTCACATATTTTTCAAATAAAGACTCCATGCTTTTGTTAAGACATGGTTGTGGTCCACACCCATTTGTTGACGATTTGGCAAGGCTTTGTGTTATATCCTACACATGAAATAATCACACATATATCAAATATATCAATATAATATGAGCACAATAACAATTTGATTGATCAATATAATCAATTATCCTCTATGACTATTTATTGTTTCACTCCCAACCCAAGGTTCTCCAAAAAATCCATATCCATTTATGTTCCCCTCAGGTGACCAATGTCCTTCAACTCTAAGATCAATAAAATAATATCAAAACACATGCATATAAATATGAAATATAAGAAAATAATATTCATGGATTTTAATCAGTTTCATTAATATTTCAGGACATTTAACTTGGCTCAAATAGCCTCCCTCTTCATTCAATCAACTCTGCCCAAGAGTCTTGTAGGTCCTGTCCACCTACCATAACTCACACTTGTTCAAAACATAATATATTTCACCATTTCGATATATATTTATCGTAACTTATAGACTAATAAACTCCACATATCAAATATATCCTATTGATCAAGTACAATCCACATGTCATATATATAGAGAATAGTTGGAAACATGGTAAAGTACTCTTAATTAAACCCTTGCATTAACCTCCTAATCCTTCTCCAAGTAAAGCTAGGCAAGTAGGGGAATTACATACTTCTCCCCTTGGAATGAAATTGAGCCTCAAGTTTTCACGCAGTCACAAGGATTTATATTCCTTGATAGTCAAGGTAACAATATCCTTGGCTCCCTATTAAATACAAAATTTGGATTTCTATGAAGTGGAAACATCTTTAAAATGTAAAAACATACCATTTATTAAACAAATGACACATATAGCTATGTCGTACTAATTAAGTTTTGATATACAAGAAAAACATTATATCAAAATTAAACATTAAATTTCTAATCAACTTAATCACAATGATTGCACATTCCACATGATTATCATTATGCAATTTGATGTATCAAGTGTTCATTTTTCTTCTTACTTTCATATATAACATTATTATTTATCCTTATTTTTGTTTCTATATAAAATTGAGATGTCCAATTTGTAAATAGGTCATACACTAGTTTTATAAATCAATTTAGCATAACAACAAGTAGAAAATATCATACATATAATTGTAAATATGACTACTCAATAGATGACTATGTCTTTTATAACAAGATATTTACATTTCACTATTGCATTCCCTATGCCCTTATCTCTTTCATAATAATAAGTTAGTTTTTCATTCCACAGGAAAACTTGACATTTATGATCTACATCCTCATGAACCAATTACCACATATTTACCAAATATTTAATATTCACAGTGTTCACACAAATTCATAGCTATAGTTTCAAGGAACAATTGTTTTTAAATTAACGGGATAGGATTACATGTAACCTCACTTGAACATATATATATATATATATATATATATTATATATTATATTATATTTATTTATTTATTATTTATTATATCTTTTCCTCATGTCCCAGAGTCATCAATAGCATATACTTCTCTTACTTGTGAGAATAAATATATTGGATGAACCAAACACGAGGTTTTGATACAAAATAACAATAGAAAAGATTTTCCATCAAAGATAATTCACTTAAATAAATAAAAAATGTTGAATTTTAAAAATATGAATTAACATATGATAAATATATACATGGTCTAATCTCCAATGAAAGACAAATAGTAAATAAAAAATGTAAGATAAAAATAACAGGAAGATAGGAATTTTATGGTGAAATACCAATGGGGGAAACATCCATGGAAGCAACTCCTTTTTTCTCCAGATAAACTTCCAATCATACAACGATACATCCCCACATATGCATTAGATCACATTAGATCTGTACACATCACACTCCATTAATGCATAGTTTCTCACCCGCAAAATGGTTCCTCCTTCACCTTGATTATATGTGAGAGAGTGAAAGGAAAAAAATATCAAGATGGATGTGGTATAGATCATTTTTACAACATTATGCGTTATTGAAGAGAATATGGTAAAAAAATAACTAGGAAATCATTAGCACATTCTAACATCCCATCTTAAACTATGACTAGGAGGATAGAACCATAGGAGGAAGATGTCATTAACTAACATTCCCCCTTGATGAAAACTTCCTACATCCCCAATAAGTTAAGATTCCAAAGAAAATTCACCACTATCATGGATTTAGTGAAGATATCCATATGTTTATGTTTAGTAGGACAATACTCAAGACAAAAAACACCATAAGATACCATATCTTGAATGATTATCAAGACTAATATGTTCAGCCTTAGAGAAAAAAACATCACTAAATACTAGATCTTGAATGAATATCAAGATCAATGTGTTTGGTCTTGGAGATATAAATAACTATCGAATACTAGATCTCAAATGAGTATCAAGATCAATGTTTTTGGTCTTGCAGATAAAAAACCCATCATCTACTAGATCTCGAATGCATGTTAAATTATAAGCAAGCACCCTAATTGTTACATCTTAACTTTGTGGGAGAATTTTGAACCAGTTAGAGCCACACTACTTATTTAATTGCTCAACTAATCTTTAATTCTAACACCCATTTGTAAAGTACCCTTGCAGGAAAACAATGTACATAGCACAACCTTCCCCTTTAACTGGTTCTCATAGAAAATATTGATTAACCACAATATAAAATAATTTTTGAAGAAGTTTGAACACTATCCCCAATAACAAAGAAATTTTTTTGAGGAAGTCTAAACATTGTCACTAGTAACAAGAAACACCTTGAAGAAGCATGAAAATTATCACCATGGACAATGATAAAACACAAGTAATGAAAGTAGTAATCAAATAAGTTTCCCAAGTCAATATCCAAAAACATAGGTTTAGAAGCAACATAAGTTCTATGCCCACAAATACAATATATGTGAATCCTTAGATATGTATAAACATATGGGGTAGTATGAAATGATATCTCAACTGAAAATAGACTAGTTACTCTGCCAGTCAAGACTCCAGTCAACGAGCTTTTCTAGTTGACCCTCGGTTGATCACATCCAAGGTAGTAAAAAATAAGTAAGAGGATAATTGTATAGTATTATAGTGGATGATACATAATTATATGAAGTGCATAAGCATCTGTGAAACATACTCCATGACAATTCAATGTTCATCACTGCAACCATAATCTACCCTAATAGTTAGCACTAGTCCATATTTCTTCCTTTCACATCTTCGCTATAAAGATCTAAAAGCATAGCTTCCATATTCTCTAAATTTTTGGGGGACAAATTATATCACTCATAATTATATATGGCCACAAGTTTCCTTTAAATTTTCTATTTGACCAATATAATGACATGTGCCAATGTTTTCTTTGTATATTTGTCGAGAAATCTAGGGGCAATAGTATAGGTGATTTCTTGATACTTATGATAAATGTTTGTGAATGATTTTCAATTTTCTTGATTAGATTCTTCTTTAGCTTGATTATTATTGTGTTCTCTTCATTAAAAAAATATCAAAACATAAATAACAATGATACAAAGGACACAAGATATAGGTTATCATCTGGGTCTAAAACCTCCCCAAGCTTGAGAGGAAAACCCATCAAATTCTTCTTCTTACAAAATCTTCAATTGATGAATTACAAGTCCTAGACACTTTACAAAAAATCTTCCAATACAAATTCTATGCTAATAATTGATGAGTCTTCTGTTTAGTCAAACCTACTTCTAGTGATAGTTGCTTCTTTGACCTCTTTTTGGACCCTTTTAATTTCTGTCTACAATTTTTTGTCACTTCAGAAACCCTAGTTTATGCACATGTGAGAGAAAGATGGAACTTTTACCCTTTCACTTGGATAAAGGATTTTTACATAACAAATTGGATTGCTAGATTTATTGAATTTCACTTTTTTTTTCCTCCTTAGATGATTGTCATACTTCAGCTTCTACTACAACAAATGATGCCCAATATTCTTTGCATGTGTGAGGAACTTCAGCACAAAAACTATCCAAAAAATTGATCTTCTTCTCTTCCTTTTATCATACTCTTTCTCGCTTATTGATGCTCCTTATTTTATCTAACTTGTTGGTTTGTGAGATCTGTCCCCTTGAATGAGACTAAGTGCTTTATACATAAGCTTCCTTCCCATGCTTATAAGTCGACTTGTCTTGATCCTAGGCTAACATGTCATCTTGGTGTCGGTTGATTGCTTCATTTGAAGGTTGACTTGCTAGCTGCCCTAGAATTGGTCTTGGAGAGTCTTCTGACTCTTACAATAACTAAAATAGATATGTAGCATGCCTAAGAAGGGTCTCTCATACATGACAAAGACTCATTTGACTTTATGACTTAACGACCAATCCTAAGAGCTCACAATGGAAGCTTTACCTAAAAATAAAATTTCTTTGAGCATGAAACCCATGACTCAAGATCAATAATAATAAATTTATTTTTCTCATTACATCAAACACATAAAATCATGATTACATATGTCATTATGAAGACTGAACCTAGTTACATATTTCAACACTCCTTATCAACTAGGGATGTATTCATAATCCATAGAAGGTACTTCGACATTATCAATATGAAGAATTATCATAAGAAGAGTCAGATTAGTAAACCATATATTTACAATCATATAATCTAACATTATCATATAGAAAGGCCTTGAATAACAACTATATCTCTCCACAAGATCAGAGCACAATGCTGGTGAGACCAATTATTAATAGACACCATCATAATTGTCTCTCTCGAGACATAACCCACCTAGGTTCTCTCAGAGTATGTTCCACTAGGACTATTCTTATCTTGGATTCCTAGTCCTAAAAGAATATTGGACCTCTATAATTACTCTTACCTTGGATGCCCTACCACATCCTCAAAGAGTATCAGATGCCAAATGCTTACCTAATCCTCCATTCTTTTTTCCCAAGTGAAGACAAGAATGATATGTCTATCTATCCCTATTAGCAAGGGAGGATATACCCATTCCTATGAAGGAATGTACCCAAGATCCCTCTTAACCATGGACTTGACCATGATCCCTTTAGCCAGGGACTTTGTTCCAGTAGCTCTTTCAGTGGAGGTCATGGAATAACCAACTATCTGTCGGGATCCATCTTTGATGACATGAATTTCATCTTATTTGTTATAAAGCCTTCATATTTGGGACCTCTTTGTTGGGAATAGACCATCCATCACTATGAATCATGTCAGTCATGTCATACTTTCATTCATCAAATAGTGATCCACTAGTCCATATCTGCCCTTTCTTCATACCTTGCTACCTTATTTTCATCATGTTTCCTTCATGATATTCAATCCTACCACATGAATACCAGTTGTGGGTGACATCCACAACTGTTACTTTAGGTAGCCTTATATTAGCTCATCTAGATATTGTTCAAAAATAAAAAATGAACATCAAATTGACATTACCTTTGTGATGGTATTTCATCATGACATTTGTTCATTTTCACCATCAACATTTTTCATACATATTGACACATCTCCAAAAAGATATTAAATTCCAAGGGTTTCTTTCTTTTCTAGTTTACATTGGAGTTTACATACCTTTTCCATGAAGACGTGATGGTCAATCCTTCTAGTCAACAAATGTTGATTTCCTTTTCTATGTCACCATAGTTGAACTTTTCACGATCTCTCCTTTCTTCATTCACATATTACTCCCCAGGAACTTCCATCCATAGTTCCTTTATTTTTTTCAACCACCTCATAATACATATGAGGAATTATTATGTTGATTTAATCTTAGTCAATATGTGAACCATGCCTTCATGCATCCTTTCAAAGAAGGAGATCCCCTTCTCTTGATCATGCTCATGAGGCAGAGCATTTATCCATGTTAACTGCAACTATATGACATGCATAATATTATTAAATACATGCATAAATACTTAATTTCTTCCTTTCGGTCATCTTCCTTCAATACCTTCCTTGATTGAAGGTTATTCAATCATCTTAACCTTCTTCTTTTCTTAGTCATACCACCATCCCATGAATCCCTCACAAGGTGGAATTCCCGGCGAGACACTTGCTTCTTTCAATAGATGTATGACAAGCTCTTTACTAGATGAATGTCTTCTATCCATAAGTACTACTTATGCTTCTAATGAGGTAACCAAGAGTTCCTTTTCACTATAGGTGACTACCATAGACTTCTTGAATGTTGATAGTAGAAGAGCTTGAATGAGGGTTTTAAATAGTTTTGAGGTGAGTAGATTTAAATGGTTGTCGGATTGTTTTAATCCTTTTTATTTATTATTATCCTTATCTTTAAATAATAATAATTTTGAAGTATTTTAAAGTACTTTTAATACAATTATTAATGTAATAACGAATAAACACTTTGGTTATTTAATCTTTATCATCAATATTTACTATTAAATGTTTAATTTATTATTACTATTTTAATTCAGTTAATAGATTCATTTTAATGAATCTATTAACTGAATTAAAATAGTAATAATAAATTAAACATTTAATAGTAAATATTGATGATAAAGATTAAATAACCAAAGTGTTTATTCGTTATTACATTAATAATTGTATTAAAAGTACTTTAAAATACTTCAAAATTATTATTATTTAAAGATAAGGATAATAATAAATAAAAAGGATTAAAACAATCCGACAACCATTTAAATCTACTCACCTCAAAACTATTTAAAACCCTCATTCAAGCTCTTCTACTATCAACATTCAAGAAGTCCTGATGATGGATCCCTGTTGGGATTTGAAAGGTTGATGAAAAATGGTTTTTACTGTGGGTTCTCCGGTTACTAAGTTAAAAGATTCTTATGATGTCCCAAGCTCTTGCTTCATATTGTATGCTTCTTATAATGCCATCTCCTAACATGATGCATCCTATGGTTCTTTTAATGATTCCTACCATGATAGTTATATAAGAACTGAAGAAAAAAGACTTGAAAAGAACTAGGTGAAGAATATCATCTCAATCATAGTAGAGATCTCTTACTTCTTCCTTTTTGGACTTATTATTTTCATCTTCTCCCACTTCATCATTAATATGGGTTTTCTCCCTTCCTCTTTTTTTGTTGTCCTTCTTGAATTTTGGACAATCTCTTTTATAATGCTCATACTCATGACAACCATAGCATTGAACCTTAGCCATATTCTTCTTCTTTTACTAAGGACCAACCTTCCCAAACTTCCCTTTTCTTTTAGTCATGGTAGCAAATGCTTGTTCTTACTCAATTGATCCTACATCAAGTTTTGCCTTCAGCCTGGTTTCCTCAATTTTGCATAACGACCATAGTTCCTTGAACGAAGTAGCTTCCTTCTTTCCAACGATGTTTGATGTGAAGTTGCCCCATTACTCTAGTATTCATTAAGTACTACGGTAGTCATTTCTCTATCAGATATTATTTCTCCCAACTCTTGGAGTTGGTCTCTTATTTTTGACACCCTCATAAAATATGAGGTTATTACTTCTTCCTTGTATATCTTCATTTTGTAGAGTTCTTGTCTTAGTGATATCACTTCTCTAGTAGTACTCACGGAGAATAGTTCCATTAGCTTGTCATCTATCTCTTTAGCCATTTCCAACTTTGATACATAGGGTATGACGGGATCGTTGACAGACTCAATGAGAATCCTTTGGGCCCTAACCTCCCCTTTTACGTACTTTGCAAGTGCTTGAGATTATTCCTTTGGAGGTTTATATATTGAGCCCTTAACATGTTCCATAACTTCATTTTCTATGAGGATCAAATCCGTCCTCTTCTTCCATGCTAGAAAGTTAACTAATCCAACCAACTTGTTGCTTTCCTTGCAAAAGGACATTTTTATTGATTTAGATGTGGACATAAAAATATTTTTCTATGAAGATAGTCCTTGATGAAAAAATATTCAATTTAATGCCTTCTTGAATTTGATGATGATGTGGTAATAGAAGATGTCTTCCTTCAAAATGGTCCTTGACCCAAAGAGAAGGAGATTACTTTAAATCTTTGATGATGATAGCAACTTATTTCTTCTATCTTCCTTTGGATGAGCAGACTTCAAGATGATTCACTTGTAGATCTTCTTCAATTTTAGTAGAGGCAGGGTCTACTGAGGTCTTCTTTCCTGAGATGAAGATTTGAGCAAGGTTTTAAAAATGCTTCAAGTGTAGATTCTTTCTTTGAACCAGCTAGGGTATTGATACTTCCTTCAAGATGATGATGTGGTGCTCATCTTTGAAATGCCTTAGAGATAAGAGGATCTTCTTGATGCTTTGATGCCCTTGATATACTTCTAAAACTTCAGTCCTTGAGTGTCCTTTATTGAGCCACCCTTCCTTCGATTGTCACCTTAGCTCTGATACCATGTTAAGGAATATAGGGGCAACAATATAGGTGATTTATCAATACTTATGATAATTTCTTGTGAACACTTTTTACTTTTATTGATTAGATTCTTCTTTATATTTATAATTATTGTGTTATCTTCATCAAAAATATATCAAAACATAAATAATAGTGAGACAAAGGACACAAGATATAGGGTATCATCCAGGGCCAAAACCTCTCCAATCTTGAGAGGAAAACCCACTAAATTCTTCTTCTTATAGTATCTTCAATTGAAAAATTCCAATTCCTAGACACTTGAACAAAACTCCTCCAAGAACAATTCTATGCTTCTCCTTGATGAGTCTTCTCTTTAGTCAAACTTCCCTCTAGTGGAAATTGCTTCTTTGTCCTCTTTTTTGACCCTTGCATTTCTGTTTGCAATTTTCTGGCACTGTAGAAACCCTAGTTTCTGCACATGTGGGAGAAAGATGGCGATTTTACCCTTTTCTCTTCTCCACTTAGATAGAGGCTTTTTCCATAGCAACTCGAATTGCTAGATTGCTTGAATTTCACTTATTTTTTGGCCTCCTTAGATGAATGTCATACTTTATCTTCTACTGCAACAAATGATGCACAATATTCTTCACACATGTGAGGAACTTCAACCCAAAAACTATCCAAAAACTCAATCTTCTTCTCTTCCTTTTATCCTCCTCTTTATTGCTTATTAATGCTCCTTCTTTTATTGAACTTCTTGGTGTGTGAGATATTTCCTATTGAATGAGTCTAAGCACCCTATATATAGGCTTCATTCCCATGCTTGTAAGCCTACTTGTCTTGATCCGAGGTTGACATGTCATCTACAGTGTAGGCTGTTTGCTTCATTTGAAGGCCGAATTGCTATTAGCACTTGGAATTGGTCTTGGAGGATCTTTTGAATCTTACAATAACTCAAATAAATATTTAACATGCCCAAGAAGGGTCTCTCATACATGACGAAGACTCAATTGACTTTATGATTTAATGACTAATCCTAAGAGCTCACAATGTGAAATTGATGTAAAAATAAATTTCCTTTGAGCATGAAACCCATGCCTCAAGATCAATAATAATAAATTTATTTTTCTCATTACATCAAATGCATAAAATCATGATTACATATGTCATTATGAAGACCAAACCTATTTACATATTTCAAAAATATCTATATGTGGGGTTACTTTACAGTCACATCTCGTGTTTTTTTCTTCCTCCTTTTCCCTTCCTAGATGTACCATACATTTGGAACAATTTAAAATATGATTTTTCTTGGTCATATCCATGCCAAATATGAGTTCATACAACCTCATGTGGACTTGTATGACATTCTCGTGACATAATTGGTTCCATTGTAATTTATATGGGATGATTTCTCTCAAAATTGGAGTTACCAGTAGCATTGCTAATAATATTAGAATATTATAAAACAATTCCCATTCTATTGCTATTTTCTATCTCTAGCACATTTTCTATGTTGTTGGGCCTTTGTTTTTTGCCACTAATATGTTTTCTATATTGCTAGGATGTTTTTGGTGGCCTAAAAGTCACACTAAAGAGGGGGATGGGGGGGGGGGGGTTTGAATTAGTGTGAGGTCACAATTTAAAAACCTTTCTTAATCATACATCCATATAACAATAATAATTATGTCATTAGTTATATCAATGCATCATTATATGACAAGAAGAAATCAACAACACAAGAAAGCATCACACCATAAGGAGACACAAATGTTTAGGTGGAAACCCAAATGGGAGAAAAACACCAACTCTTCTTCTACTCGGTCTTCAATTTCCTTACATCAATTTGCAGGCCCCAATATGCAGGAGTCAACTACCGTCAAAATATGCAAGCTGCCACTTGTGGTAGGCTACAAATTGATTGAGGCACCAACCTCAAGAATGTAGGCAGATGCTCACTGTAGGATACAACCTAATTGAGGCTCCAACCTCAAGGATGAGGAGGGTATACCCTGATTTAGGATCCATCTTCATTGAGGCTCCAACCTCATAAATGAGGAGGCTCCAACCTGATTGAGGCTTCAACCTCCTTCCTCTACTTCCTTGTGGACCTCTATTACATTACATTTTCAAATTGGATTTGTGAACATAATATATCACTGAAATTGAATATAAAGAAATTGTCACAAACTACAATCACATTCTGCACATTTTGTTATTGTTAGAAACATGGTTACCATACAATCTACAACCAATACTCTCCCATATAACCTGTAACCAGTTCTTTCATGAAATTTCAAATCAATCTTTGCCACTGGCTATCATATTGTTTCCTCAGTCTCTGCTCTAACTAGAATTGTAGTCTGGTCACTCAAACAATTCCTAGTAACCTATTTATTTAATGTATTCAAAACACCTGGAACATCCTCATAGCTTTACCAAACACACACAATAGCTTATGGTCATCCAAGATGAGTCAAAGCATTATCAAAACCCTTAGGTTATATCTATCTCTGAGCCATGATAACCTTTCTTCTTTTAGATCTCAATTTGGATAAATAATGATTCTACAAATTAAAAACAAACATAATAAACCATATACAATCTTAAATATTTGGCAATTTTCCCCTTTCTCGGCACACATAAATTAGGTCACCAAATTATGGTGCCAATAACCTAAACCTGCTAATCATTCAACAAAATGCGGCAACATAATTAAAAAAATTACCAACTTGTACCGCCGCAAGTCGAACTCTTGACCACTAATACATGATGCTAACAACTTATCAAACCTGCTCCCTAGTGTAACTTGTTATGTTACCCATGCGACTTCATTTTGTTATATTGTCTACTAAAAAGAATGGAAAGAGTTTTGACCTCAACTATGCTAGCTAACGCTAGTATGACTTAGATCAAATGGCTTCAATTTGTGAGTTTTTCCACAAGATTTGACATGCATTAGATTTGACTTCCAATAAAAAAAATTGACAAGTCATATGATTAGTCAAACAATGTTACCATTCAACCTTTGATTCTTGGAATGTTCAAGATGTTTAGGGTAGTCACCCTTAAACTGTATTTAACAATTATGGGCCTTTGGTCCTTAAAAAATAACACTATGGCTTTGGCCCTCCACACAAATGTTGTGACTTTGATTACATAAACACTATAGCTTCTACCATTCAAATAAATAAACATTCTGACTTCGGCCCCTTCAATCAAACACATGGACATATATAGCTTTGGTTAAACACTGTGGCTTAGGCCCCTTCAACTAAACACATGGACATATATGGCTTCAACCCTTCATACAAACACTGTGACTTTGGCCCTTTCAATAAAATGTATGAACATATATGGATTCATGTGGCTACAACTTATTCAATCAAATGCATGGACATATATGACTTCGTTCCTTCAATGAACAATACATGGCTTTGGATTTTCGAATAAACATTGGGCCTTTGCATGGCTTCATCCTTCAATACATGTCTTTTGATTGTTCAAAAAACAATGTGGCTTCACCTGGATTCGATCCTTTAATACGTGGCTTTGTCTTTTTCAAACAAACAATGTGGCTTCACCCTTCAAACAAATACAATGACATTAGCCCTTAATGTGGATACCATATGAGCCTTCCTAAAACTATGGCAAAGACCATACATGGATTCATCAAACTATGGGGGAATACCATACGAGGCTTCATCAAACTATGACAGAGACCATATGAGGATTCATCAAACTATGGAAAAGATCATACAAGGCTTCATCAAACTATAGTAGAGACCATACAAGGGCTTCAACCCAACACATTATTGCAAAGATCATACAATGCATATCAAACTATTGCGAAGACAAAATGAGGCTTTAACCCCTCACATTATTCAAGCCAGAGGTGCAAAGTACAAAACAAGACAAAATAAAAATTTCTTTCATTCAAAAGAAACACCAACCTATTCGCTTTCATGTTTGAACTTGACCATAGAGCTTACAAAGACCTATTGTTACTCAAGCTCACACACAAATCAAATGAGCACTCATTGTATATAATGTTTGGTTAGGCTAGTTCATATGGGTGGCCAACCATAAAATAAGGTGGAGTCAATGGAGTAAATATCTCATGGTTATTTGCAAACTTATGCCCTTAAACATAGGACCTTTTATTTATGTAAATAATACTTACTCTCATTAAAAATCATGACACTGGGTGAGACCTTTAATATAAGTCCATGATTATAATCAACGCATTCTTTAATAAATTTGATGTCTTTGGCTCATGTTTGGGCCTATTAGTGGTATACTTTTTTAATCAGCCATTATTTCTTGTTTGGAAGACATTTATTAATGTATAATATATCTTTGGAAAGATCTTATCAAGCACTACACAACCATTATAGTTATAAGATGTTTTTAACATCTTAACGTCCTTAAAAATGTAAATAACTCCTTGTGAAAGATCAAGCCATCATATTACTTCACGAAGAGTATTGCTACTTCTTTGATCATCAAGGATCAATATTTAACTTATTAATGGGATAGGATTACATCTATCCTCACTTGAACCTTTTTTATATTGTATGCTCTTCCTCAAGTCCCAAAGTCATCAACAATATTTACTTCGCTTGCTTGAGAATAAATATACTAATGAACCAAACAACATGCTTTAATAAAACATAAAAATCAGCAAGTTTTTCCATAAAAAATAACTCAGTTGCATAAATAGATTGAATGTACAATTGTTTTTAAATTATTGAAATATGATGATATGTAACCTCACTTGAACCTTTTTTTATATTGTAGACTTTTTCTTAGTTCCCAAAATCATCAATATTTTTTACTTCTCTTACTTGAAAATAAATATAGTAATGAACCAAACAATTTTTTTAATACAAAATACAATAAATAATTTTTTCCATCAAAAATAGCTCAATTACATGCATAAATAATTTCGCTTTAATAATATATGTATCATTGTGATGGACGATAAAGAAAAATGGTGCTCTCTCTCGTTAGGTTTTCACGTCCCTTCCCTTTGCAGTTCGGCCCTATCTTCTGGGCTCAATCCACTACTGGAGACTATGGCGGTCGGGGACTTCTGGGCTCTAAGATATTCAAAAGGAAAAACCGTATTAGCAGCTATAGAATGACTTCTCTGGCAGAGACTCTTTTAGAAATATGGCTTTTTGTCCCAAGGGTTTCTCTCGAAATAGGGGAGCGTGATTATATGGAAGCATCTTGCTTGGTGGACATATAAAAGACTGTGAATGGCATACATTTTTATACTCAAAGATTTGAGCCCATTGATGCGGACGTTTTTTATCTATTGTTGTAGGTGAAGCGAAATGGAGAGGTCGTTGTTGCATGGGTAATCCTCTCTCCAGGTTTTTTTCCTTTGCTATAGTTTATTTTTAAGGGTTCCCCAGGTGGGATTCCTCTTAGTTGTGGAGAAATACAAATGCTTTTTCCTTCTGATGCATCATTTGATGGGGTTTATATTCATCTGGACGTTGTTCTGAGAACCTTTATGGGGAGGGAAGACTAAATCGTTGTCCTCAAGAACTTTTTTAAAGGAACGGTTGACAAACAAAGGAGGGGCGGGAGCATAGGGTCGTGGTACAAGAGTTTTGATGTGCCCCCGTGCACCTATGAACAGACGTGGGAGCATGATTTCAAGGCAGAGAAGAAACACAAGACTCGGGCCATCCCCATCAAAAATGCCATTCGTCTAATGGAAAAGGTTCCCCTGATACACACAGGACCTGTGGGATTTTTACTTGAGCAAAAGAAAAATAATCTTGGTGAGCTTGCTCCCCTTATTGCTTCGGTGACCCAAATAGCAGAAGATTCAGGGGAAAAGAACAAAGTTAGCCCTTAAGGATCCCGACTAGGAACGGACACAAATTTTCATCAGAACCCTATTAGTGAATACTATCTGCAAGAAAATCTGGACAAGGATGCTAATAAAAAATATAAAGGATGAAATACAAGAAGATTTAGGCATCCCAACAAACCTGCAAATATTGGTATATGTAGGTCAATTTCTACAGGATAAATCTATAGTGCAACACTATAGCATTGTGCGAGACTCAACCATTATACTAAGCACAAGGCTGAGAGGTGGAAGCTTTGGATCTAGCTCAAAGGGCATAGGTTCTTTCAAGGATGTCGTCAAGGGGAAGGGGGAAGCCACCAACAAGTCAACACCAACACAAGATCTACTTGGACCCTATATTGTGGAACAGAGAGCGCAGACTCCAGTACTGACAATCGATTTTGCCTGAGGTAAACAATTTTCATACTGATTTCTCTTCTTTGGATGTCATATGCAGATTCAATGGCTTTTGGCCTAAAACAGATGCATTAAGACAATGGATCTTCTCCACATGGAAAACAAACTGTGACATCCTTTTGTGCTCCAAGGGGTTCTTTATTATCAAATTCGACACGGTCAAGGAAAAAGAATATGTCCTCCATGAGGGGCCATGGTTCTGGGGCAATGCTGCACTCTTCATGACCCCCTGGTTCCCGGGATTTGACCCCTCCTCTATGGTGGTTTCCAAAATGCTGGTATGGGTCAGGCTACACAACCTCCCATTACACTTCTGGGTTCCCAAAGTTTTTGAAGCAATGGGGAATGCTATAGGTAAATACATCAAGCAAGACATGGAAAGAATTGCAAGGTGCATACATACATTTGCTAGAATCTATGTGGAGGTCCATCTTAGTCAAGGGCTACCTGACAGCATAATTCTGAACCATAACAACACTCAGTGGAAACAACCACTAGATTATGAAAACATGGCCTACAGGTGTCAAGGCTGTCAACAAACAAGACACCTCCGTAATAACTGTCTACAAGTCAAAAGAGAAAATAGAAGGAACAAGAAACAAGAACAGAAACCAAGAGGCTGGTAATCCACAATGAATCTAAAAGAAGAAACAGAGGACGTGGAGGCAGTAAACCCCCCACCTGAACAAGATGATGATCCTATTGGGGAAGATGGCACGGCATCATCCCCATAGCTAACAATCAGATACACAAGTCCCTAGAATCCAGGAAAATTGCAGCACAAGAATTGATGGACTCTCTACCGGAGAAGATACCAGACTTAGTGGACACTAGTGGAGCTAAAAGACAGCATTCTCCTGATCATTCCGATATAGACAAGGATAATCCTTGCATTATGGGGGACTCTTCTCTCGTACTTTTTTCATCCTCACAGACTCTAGGGGAGTGGCGAAAGGTTGAGAAAAAAAGGGAAGGAAAACATAATTTCCTCCCCATTTGTACTATATTTTCTGGTTTTTCCATTTTTGACTGTAGACTTTTGTGCTGCTTATCGCATATGCACTTTTGCATCTACAAAATGTAATTTGTTGTTATTAATAAAATTACGATTTTTCTCAGGGGAAAAAAAATATGTATCATTGTGATAACAAATTTAATCAAATTATTAATCATAAATTCATTCACATTTTTAGTTATTAAATCAATTAATTTTTATAGTTTTATATTGCAAAAACCTCAAATAAACCCAAAAAATTCACAAGATTAGAAACCCTCTTCTTTTTTCACAAGATTTAGTTTAATATAAGAGGCATTTTCAATTTGAAATTAAGCTAATCACTTTTCAAACACAAGTGAGACTTTACTTTTTCTCATATAAACTTATGGAGGGACCATCAACTACTCATTTAACCATATATCCACAGCATAATACTAAATTAATTAACTTTTGCATTTTGTAAGAAATACATGCCACTTTGTTGCTTTAAGAAAGTAGTTTCCTCATTTACCAAGAATGGAATCTCATCTTTGGTTAGTGTCCTTGGTTAGTGTTTTATTTAGGTGGTTTCACAAGTACGTATTAAATATTTTCACAAGTGCATATTCATGTTAGTGAAAAAAAAAATTATAATCAAAATTTCAATTAAATCATCATTACCTACATTTTATAACATTCCTCATACCAATTTACACATATCATAAGTAGTAGTCCAATGTTATGGACATCGAACCCAATTAGAAATATGTATTTAAATTCAAGAAAGGGCATCCATAATAAAAACTCGGCATACTTTTTATATATTTTTACTAGTTTATTTGGCTTGGAATGGATGGATATGTCCCATTTTTAACCTGAAATTTATACTGAGATATTGTTTTCTGGAGAGGTGGTTATTTTCAGCGAAAAAATATTTATACTTGGATTTTAAATTTATATTCTATGAAAACTCGGTTAAAGAATTTTGACAAATACTTTTTATATATTTTTACTAGTTTATTTGGCTTGGAATTGATGGACATGTCCCATTTTTAACCTGAAATTTATATTGAGATATTGTTTTCTGGAGAGGTTGTTATTTTTAGCGAAAAAATATTTATACTTGGATTTTAAATTTATATTCTATACTCTCATAGGCTATGATTCTATTTTTTAAAAGTAATTTTCCGTTTGGAATTTACACATATAAGAAAGTAAATGTTTCTTGGACATCTCCCTTTTCTTTTTAATGGATAGATTAAGCACCCATTAACAATTATTTGTATATTAACAAAGAAAAAGAAAACTTAATTATAGAAAATATTGCTTAAAAATTTTCATACATTAATATTAGTTAAAACTTTTTATACATTTTAATGTATTGTTTTGGTTGTGGATTATTATTATTATTATTATTATTTAATAGACATAGGTATAAATTTTATATTTATTTTTTAACATGATAATGTGGTTTTTAATATTTTTCTATTATGGTTTCAAAAACCACATACACATATTTTGAATATTTGTTTTACCAAGTAAAAAATAATATATCAGAATACCCATTCAATTGTAAGTTTACCAATGGAATACATAAGCCAAACTTTGGGTAATCCATAACCATACAACGTTATGTTTGAAAAGTGGTAAGAAATCCATAGTTAATGATTAAGAATGTATTCACAAATAAAATTTAACTTCTATTCTAATTCCTATGCATTACTTGTAAACTTACATTCTTATGTAACACCACATAGTTAATAAAGAAGATTTTGTAAGGTTCTCAACTTTATCAAAGTTCCAATTTGCAAACAATTTAGAAAACCAAAATCAACAAAACAAAAACATAACTATAGCATTAATAGTATCTCAACCTCAATGCCATCATCTTACACATTACCAATGCACACACCAAGAGATCATGCCATTATCCATATTTAATAATGGTTTTTTGTGGTATGCATGTTTTCATCCCGTAACATTAGATTTTTTTGAAATCTATCATCAATAACCGTTGATGCACTAATCTTACATGAGCTTTGATTTGGTCCCAAAAATCAAATAGGGTACCCATTACGCAACACTTTTTCTACTTTACATCAATCCATAAGAGACATACCAACCTCAAGAATTTCCACAAGAATGCATACAAAAGGTCAATTTGATATTGATACGAGGTCAACCTTCATACAACAAAAATATATTCACAAATGATCCTATAATTAACATGGGTGAATTATCTTCATACCATAAATATCTCACTCACAAGTTTAGCCTAATTTTGTACTTTTAGGGTTTGAATTTTAAATTGGTTTCCTTATTAATTTGTCAAAATGATGACCACATAATGGTTGTCACCCACAAACAAGTAGAAGGTTATACCCGAGAGGTCTACTCTTCTCACGAAGCTAAAAAATAGAACTGTCCTTATGAAAACTGCCCATTCCGAGTGTTTACTTTAATAAATTATCATCTTTTCCATATAGTATATGCACACACAACCTTATTTATAAATTCATTCTAATCAAAATATTGCATTTTTTAAAACATACACTCATAACAATTGTAATATTTATAATTATGGGCCTATTAAATATGGTCATTTATTAGATATTTCTAAATTTATGTTATCTCATTTTATATTTTTACTTGTAACTAGCTTGCATAGGTACCTAATTATACAAGAAGGGATTTTAGGCAAACTTAAATCCTTCATTTATCACTATTTCCCTGAAATGTTACAATTTGCATTATCATCTTAGAATTGAAGGAAAATAAAAAATAAATTCATTATGTCCATCACTACATCTCCAACAATTTACTATAGAGGTAAATGGAAGAAATGAATCATTCTTTCTTCTCAGATGTACCATATCAATACTAATACATTAATAAAATAAACAACCACACACAAAATTCACATAGAAAACACATGGGCCCAATGGGCCCTAGTGTATTTTTTGGATCTAATAGCACATGTAGTGCCCTTGGCATTATAATGAATCAACCCAGCTACTGTAACCTATCCTATTTGCTTAAAAATTAAGAAGTTTATATCCAAATAAAATGAAGATAATGGAGGGAAACATACATGATTTAATTCCCAAGTTCTTTATGGAGGACTCAATTTTATGTTTCAGTCTCAACCCTCTATACTACCTTAAGAAAATGGGAGTTTCAAATTTTCTCCTTCTTAAACTTTCTCAAAAATGTTTTCTAAGGTTACCACCATACTCTTCTTGTCGATATATTTCTGATCATATAAATTTGATCTCATTTCAAGTGCATAACAAAAAGTTATGGCCCTCAAAAGATTAACTACTTTATGACATGTCAATACACCATACAACTGGCATGTTATCAACTCAATGATACATTGACAACTATACAAATGAAACATGGTAGACCTATACCCATGTATCACCACTATACATCACCACATCTATAGACTAGACACATTGGTTGCTAGGTCATAATTGAATCCAGACAAGGGTCAAACAATTGGATAAATGGATCCATATCTTTATTTTTTAATGAAAAATCCAATTTTTTTAATTTGCATTATGGCCAACAGGCCATCTTTCCACATATCCATATGTTTGGACAATTAAACTTCAATCATCTAGAATATTTTAAAAAGTCATTTAATTCAAAATTTCAAATCTAATATACATAACTTCACATTTATATTTCCATTTATCCAAATTCTTGGATTTATGGAACTTCAACTATCCAAAGAAAATGTAGAATGATATTTAGGAGAAAAACTAGATTTCCAGACTCCTAGATGATACATCACATACCACTGTGGATGACACATGACTATCCCACATTAGGATTCATAAAGACTCCACTTACCACATTAGCTAAAATGTTAAGTTGTAGCATATTTTGCCACACTTGTTCTGAGATGCAACTTTTGTCTATGACATCATATCTCTTTCCCTACTAGAGAGTTTATTTCCCCAAGAAGTTCTTAAAAACACTTTTTGAGTTTCAAGACATCATTTGTATTTTTGCATCATGCATATATACAAATTCTCATAGAATCAAATGCATATGTACATAATTTGTTGTAAAATAAATGTGTGTATGGCTTCAAAATGCACCAAAAAATTTAAATCTATACATTTTAACACCTTTTTAAGCAAGGTTTATGGGTTATTCTGGAAGGCACTTGCTACAAGCCATAGCTCAATGACCCAAACCAATTATTGGGGTATAAATTTATGCTTTAGGTGTAGGATTGGCTTGTCATTGCTACAACACCCTCCAAACTTTTTCCATATTTAAGTTTTGGAGACTACCACCCATCATGTGAAGTGTCGCTTTTGGTTTTCAAGTGTTGTTTTATGTTTTTTTACATGTTTCAAGTGTCTATGCCCTTTCCTAAGTGTCGTCGGATCACTAATAGTAACTTTGATGCACTTTTGAGTAGTAGCACACCTTCTAGTCAGAAAATGACATTTATGTCACAATTACACATACTTTGTTTGTTACACTTTGATATTGTTTGTGAACTAGTGTTTTGAAGTATATTTCTTAGTTTTCGATCCTGTTTGAGTTGTATTGATGAGTTGAGATGTATAAAAATTGATATTGGTCCAAGCTCATTATGTATTTTCATGTTTTACCCCTCCAACTTAGTCATTTTTTGAGCTTGCAACTCCTCCTTTAGGCTAGGAAGAGCACACTACACACTTTTAGAGCCTAGCAGTGGCTCTCCTCGTTAGTTAGGAATGCACCCTACACCACCCTAAGACTCCTCTTCTCTTTTGATCACTACACATTTATAGTCAGCATGAGCCCTCTCGCTGTTGCTTACTTTTCTCCCTACACCATCTCTGCCCGTTGTTGCCCAATATCGTGCATTGTGCACTTCTAGTGGGTAGTGATTACCATCCTTGTGTCTTAGAACTATGCCTTGAACCCTTCTTTTGTCCCTAACCTTCCTCCCTAGTGCATGGAGTAGTCTTAGTTAACAATCCTTATAGCCTTACCTTTTGAAACAACGCCATGTGCCAATATTTACTCCTCCTTTCCTAGAGTTATGCATGGCACAGTTTCAATGGGCACTCTCTACCCCCCCCCATATCTCCTGTAAGTGTGCTCTATGCCCAGAAGGTCCTCTTCCCTCTCTCTCGTGCAATGTTGATCCACATTTGGTACATTGCATCAATCATAGTAGAGTAGGAGATTTCCAAGATAATGTTTTCTTTCCATAAGTGATCCATACCTGTAGATGTTCTTAGTAAGCATGGCAGAAGATGTTGAGGAGATTTATTAAGAGAAGCTACCCAAAGAGGCATTTTTTAGAAAAAGGTACCATGTTGCAATAGTTGAAGGGATGTTGGATTGTGATGATTAAAGTGGCCCATGAAGACTCCATAATCTCTCTAGACCCTTTGGAGGGTAGAAGTAAACTACAATGCAAGATCTATTACAAGTATTGAAGACATAATGGCAGTGTCATTGCATCTCAAATAACATCTTGTTACAAGTTACCAAGTTCCAAGTCATGAATGTTAATGACTTTTCTTGTTGGCATCACATGATTATGTGGAAAATGATGATGTAATTTTGGAGAATATTGTAAATATGTGGAAGTACAAGAGTCACATATGGACAAAAGAGTCACTAGGAAAAGTCCAAAAGTCTTGTGGAATTTCAAATATCATGTTAGAAGTCCAAGAGTCATGAGGGTTGTTCAAGAGTCATGGGAATATGAAATATCATTCCTCTTGTTATAAAAGAAGCCTCATTACTTAATCAAAGGACTTTTCACCTTGGCTTCTCCAACTAGGAATTGGAGAGAAGATTGTTCTTTTGGGGAGAAAGCAGTGGCTTAATGCTCCACTATTGGAGCTAGTGGTGTCTCATTGTAACCATGTATCTTGCAACTTTTTCTTAATAATAGAAGCTCATTGAGTCAACACACTTTCATGCATATATCATGAATGTTGTAAGACTATTCTTTAGATGTTTACGATATGTTTTTATGTTCTTATGTACTAAAGAAATTGAACTACTTCACTGGATTTTGTGATCATCCTGTTGAATGTGTGTTGTATTTACTTTAACGATCGTTATGTCTATGTGAACTAATTCACTAGATGATTAATGATTATTTCATATGTATGTGTGTGTGTGTGTGTTTATTAGAATATTACTATTACTTGTCTTCTAAAGACTCCCTTTCTCCTCCCTTTTGGTGAAATAAATTTGATACATATTACAATTGAACATTTTAAAAGGCTTACTTACTTGCTCATTCGAAAGTTCATTCGTGTTTCTCTCTTATGCTAACTATTGCAGCCAAGGAAAATATTTAAGATAATGGTAGCCATACCACATTCGGGATGGGGATCCTACACTATACGGTGTGAGATATAATTGAGACTTCATATTAGGGACACCCCTTGTGTGTTGGTGGTTTCTAGCACCATTATTATTCTAGTTCTAGAAAGACGAAAACCCTTTTATGGTTGACAATTCACCACATTCTAAAAAAATAATTTTCCATGCAAGGAAGTAAATGTCTAATTTCAACTCCAACTCACATCCTGAGATAGGAGAGTCTTCTCACCTAAGTATGGAACGTGATTTTGAAGTCATTTGTGATCATTTTTACAAAATTCAGCCTGTTACTCCTCATTTTACAAGAGCTCTTGGATTACTTCCTGTCACTTCTATTCTTCCCCATAAGCCAATAAATAAAGAGATAACTCGTTGTGGCGTATTGGTTTCTTCAATGGAAGATTTGGTTATTGCAACCCTTGAAGAGTTAGTTGATCTTACTAAAAGAATAAATTAACAAGAGGATTTTCCATCTATTGAGGAAAATTTGGATGAAGACTAGAAAGATTTTTCATTCTTTGACGATGAACAACTGAGAGAAGAACATCCTGATAATAAATAATATTTGAATGGTGAAGGAGAAGCATTTTTAGAATCAAAGGGTGAAGAGGAGGAAGATGAAGACATGGCTTATAATCAATTGGACTATATGGCCCAAGGGCCTCTTACTCTTCTAGGAAATCTTGATTGTATGCCTAAGCATTTGGAAAAGTTACTCTCAGAGTTTGATCCTGATAAGAAGATGAAATATGAAGACCACATTGATGAATTCTACATGCACTTGTGGATTCTAGAGGAGGATTTTGATGATGTCACTTGCATACTTTTACCATATACTCAGGAAGATAGAGCATTAGTTTCGTACCACAATATCCTTCCTAATTTAGTCCATAATTGGAGGGAGTTAAAAACTTTGTTGTTAGATAAATTTGTCGATGATAAAACTCCTACCATGTTACTTAAGGAACTCAAAAATATTAAGATGGGGGACAAGGAAAAAGTAAAGGATTTTAATAAGACATTTACATGTTTATTGAATAAGTTTCCCTTTGATGTTCAATTGCACAATTCTATTACCAAATATTATTACATTTTTTCCTTTCCTACTAATTTTTCGTGTTTGTGCAAAGAGCTACAAAGGAAACATTGGCCCTTAACTTTGCAGAAGCAATCATTGTTGAGAAACACTTGCATTCTATTAGAGCTATTGATGATCATGAAGATTCCAAAGACACCAAAGATACTGGTAATAAATCTCAAGCCTCTTCCACTAAAACCAAGGAGAAAGATTCTTTAGATATGGAAAGCTTAGATAAATCTTTGAAATTGCTCACTGATGAAGTATCCAAAATAAAGAGAAGGGAAAGTGAGGAAAATACTAGTAGTAAGTCTTTCAAGCTGCCTTTCATTAAGAAGAACAATAATCAATCGACCAAATCTTCATAGAGCTCCAGTGTTGTGTACAATGTTGAAATCTTGGGCATGGATAACTTTTGTACTCTACATTAAGAGAGGCATTCAGAAAAAACATGTCCAAAATGGAATCACAACATGAAAGTTGTGATGATTAATTTCATAGATGCTTTATTAGTAAATGAACCAACCACGACAAAGGAAATTTTAGATGTTGATCACTTAGTTGATGCATTCGATGTTATATATAATACTTAAAGACAAAGCATTGATGAACCTCCAAAAAGTGAATCTCCTTCACAACAAGAAACTCAATGGTACAATTTGAGGAGAAAAGGATTGGTTTTTGGGCAAGATCTCAAAAGGAAATTGTTGACAAAGATTTTACCACCTACCAGTTCAACTCAAAATTCACACAATAAGTCTGAAGTGCCCTACCTCCTAAGAACACTTCCACAAGTAGTAAAAATAAGTCCATCACTCCTAAGGAATCTAACAAAGCTACACCTCCTAACAATTCAACATGACCTGTTATGGAGGAAGATATTAATTATAATGTTATTGAATATATGAAAAGGGCTTGTGCCAATATTTTAGTCTTTGAGCTTGCCGAAATAACAGGACAATGTGAATTGATCATCCAAAAATTTGCATCACAACCTTCATCAAGTAAGGAAGTTTCTACTTCTCAAGTTGTGTCTCATAAGTCTCATGAAATTATCAAGTCTATAGTCAATGTTGTTAATCTAAATACTCATACTATCTACCCCCCTTTTCTTTTAACATTTGAAATACTTAACCATAATGTCCATAATTGTCTCATTGATTCTAGTGCATCTATCATTAAAAAGATTAATGTGAAATGGGAAAAGACCGATGCTCGAATCATACAAATAGACATATCTTTGGTCCAGGAAATTGGTGAACTTAATAATGTTATCATTTATTTATCATCAAATGACAATGTTCGCCAATGCATCAATATTGTTATTGTGGACATTCCTGAAGCCTATGTTTTTCTTCTCAGCGGAGATTAGTCTAGAAAACTATAAGGATACTTTTCCATAGACTGAACACATTTATGGATTTATTATAAGGGAATAGATAATCAAATCTGAGTAGAATGTGTGCCTTACATGAAACATACCATTACAACGCTTGAGGGACACAATGAGCCAATCAAATTTTCACATGTCATTTTTGGATATTGTTTTCTATAGGTCAACCATAAATATTAACAAGCACAATCACCCCCCTTATCATTTGATACACAGTTAGAGCTCCTTCCTTGCAGTCCAACTGGTGTTAATGAAATTTTTAACATAGATGTATATAATACTAGTGTAGGAACTAACTCAATAGCCAATGACATCTAGACTTTGTATTTTGATGGTTCTAAAACTTCGGAGGGTTTTGGAGCTAGTTGTATTCTTATTGAACCTCAAAATAAAAGTTATCTCTTATCATGTCACTTGGAATTCGAGTGCACGAAAAATATTTTTTAATATGAAGTGCTCATTATGGGACTAAATAAATCCATCGACCTCAAGGTGGAAGTATGTAAGGTAATCGATGATTAAGATATTGTTGCCCATTAGGTATGAAATACCATTTGTTGTTTTTCACCGAACTTGAAAAACTACCAACAAGAGGTATGATGCCTTATTTCATTCTTCAAAGCATTTAGTATTATTTTTTTCCTAGAATTCGTAATGTTGCTACAAATATTTTAGCCATTGCAGCTGCTAGGATGTCACCAATAAAAGATGGGTTTTCTATAGAAATTATTTATAATGCATCTGTGCCCGATACTGTAACTAACATTCATGTGTTTAATGATGACCAACATATACTACATTTCATGGCCAATGTTGATGTTTTCAAAGATGTGGCTATTGAAGAAGATGAGCATGAAAGGGGCTTTAAAGGAGTATCTCAAGCATCTAAAGGGAATACTATGTTGAAAGCTGTGGTATCTATTGAGAAATTATATGAACCGCAAAACTATTTCAGAGGACCAGTGAATATAAAGACTCAAAGATCAATTTTGTCACATGAACAAGTCAATTTTGGAACTAAAGAAGATCCAAAATATGCGAATCTCGGTATATGTTGTACTATTCAAGAACAACAAGATTTCTTTCTTATTTTAAAACAATATAGAAATGTATTTGTGTGGACGTACGATGATCTAAAGTCATATGATACACATATCATCTAGCATGTGATTCCTATCAAAGAATGGATGAAGTCATTTCAACAAAAGTTAAGAAAGTTCATTTCACGCTCGTACCCCTAATTCAAAAGGAATTAAGGAAGTTGTTGGATGCTTAGATCATCTTCAAAGTTCAATCAAGCTTCAGATAGGGATAATTACCCCGTGCCATCTATGGAGAAGATACTCTAGATAGTATTTGGGTTGAAAATGTTCTCATTACTAGATGGATCCTCTAGATATAATCAAGTTCTAGTAATAGAACCATATAGATTGAAAATCACCTTCAGGATGAAGTGGGAACTTTTTTCTTTCTAGTGCATGCCAATTGGACTCATTAACACTAATGCTACATTCCAGTGGGGCATGGACATCACATTCCGTGGATTAATTAGCTAGAGTGTCATCATATACTTGGATGATGAAACAATGTTTCCAAAGAAGAGATTTGATCATATCTTTCATCTAAAGCATATTTTTGAGCGATGTAACAAGTATGGGATTTCACTAAATCCAAAAAAGAGAATTTTTGGTGTGTTAGAAGGTAACCTTTTATGACAAATTATTGCTAAGAGTGGAATCAAGGTTTACTCGGAGAGCGTCAAGACTATTAATCAAATCCATTTTCCCATGAATATGAAGGTGATGCAATCCTTCTTGGGAAAGATTAATTTTCTACGAAAATTCATCTCCAATTATGCACAGATTGTTAAACCCTTACATAAGATAATAAAGAAGGATGCCATATATAAATGGGAAAAGAGGGAGAAAGATGCCTTTTACTGAATCAAGCAAACCATTGTTGATGCCCCAACCTTATAAAACGTAGATTTTGGCAAAAATTTCCTGTCATACACTTTTTCTTCTGACATTTCCATTATGGCCATGATAACACAAAAAATATGACAAGGAAATGAGTGGCCTCTATCTTTCATGAGTGCTGGTTTACATGGATCAGGGTTGAATTATCCTTCCATCGATAAGAAATCATACAAAATGTACAATGCAGTTAAGCATTTTATGCCTTACCTCCTGAAAGCCCAAACTATTATCTATGTGCCTGATCTGACAGTTAGACCACTCTTGGTACAACAAAATTTGGGACAGAGGAGGGTGAATTGGATGATGTGCCTGCAAGAATATGAACTTGAAATCAAGTTGGTTCATACCATCAAAGGCCATGGTCTCTGTCATCTCATAGTAGAAGGAGATAGAGATGTATAATGTTGAGCAAGTTCCTCCTACAAGTACAACCACATCCTGGTATGGAGACATACAACAATACTTAGAGTACGAAATCTTTCCTTGTCATCTATCGACAAAAAAAAGAGGGAAATATGACCTAAATATTTATCTTACCAACTTGTGCATGGTGTTCTTTTTTGAAAGCACCACAATAGTGTCCTACTTACATGTCTAGAGCCTCCAGATTCAGAAAGGGTGTTAAGAAATATTCATGATAGACCACTTCTCACAAGGTGATGAGGGCTAGTTACTATTGGCCCACATTATTTAAGAATTCTCACGCCTACACTCGAAAGTGCCCAATGTGTCAAAGATGTGTTTGTTGTGATCAGAAGTCAGTCACCCGATTTATACCCATAGCAGTTAAGGAACCATTTTCAATAGTGGGGATTGGATGTTATCAAAGAAATATTTCCTCATACATCAAAGCAATATTGATACATATTAACCGCAACGGATTATTTCACTTGGTGGACCAAAGTAGTTCCACTGAGACAAGTTAATAATCGGGAAGTCAGCTAGTTTCTCAGGCAAAACATCATAACCAGGTTCGATGTTCCTACATTTCTTGTCTTTGATAATGCAACTTAATTTTCCTCATTAAAGCTTTATGAAATTGGATTAGAGAGTGGTATTGTTTTAAAGTGTGCATCAAACTACTACCCCTATGGAAATAGTTTGGTCAAGCCCACAAGCAAAAATCTGATTTGTATTATTAAGAAAATCATTTTTTCTAAATAAAGGAATTGGAATAATGCCTTTGTGAATGCATTATGGGTTGGATGAGTCACTCCTAAACCCTCTTTGAAGACCTCTCCCTACTTCCTTTAATACAAAAAATAATCTATCCTCCCTTTGAACATATATCTTCCACCCTTATAGCTTTCTTAGAAGTTTCAAGGTAAACCATGTACTCTTGTTTAGAGTAGGATATATTCCCTTCTCAAGCTAGAGGAAGAAAGGCTTAAAGAAAAATAAAAATTTCCATACACCAAAACCAAATCAAGCGCTTGTTTGACAAAAGGTCTGTAGGGAATATATTTTCTGGTGGTGGAGACCTAGTATTGAAGTGGGACAAGGCCCATGAAGAGAAAGGAAAGCTAACTAAATTTCAATCTTTGTGGATTGGACCTTACACTATCATTAAAAATCTTGACCACCATTATTATATATTGAAATCCTTAGATAGGAGGACCGATCCTGTTCCCATTAATGGGCAAGATCTTAAGCATTATTTCCAGTAGCAATGTTGGGCTACATTCCTACCTCTATACATTTTTCTTTCCTTACCTTGTGTTGTTTATCTCGTTTTTTCTCATGTTTCATTCCTATTTGTTTGGTAAGTGTACATAAATAAGACCTTGTGTGAGAGTGTTTATATGGCACAAAAGAACAATGTGGTGAAAATGAAAAGGGTTTGTGACAACTACAATGATTGGCTATATGTTAAGTCTCCTTCTTTGTTTGGGTCTAAGTGTCTTAGACAAGTAATGTCCACATGGAAAATATGAGTCATGCAAAATGGAAAACTATTAGTGGACCTATGATTCCCATACTTTTGCATCTTCATTTTAAAGTTGGCATTTCACTTAGTGGTGTGTTCATGTGTTGACTCAACCAAGTATAGAAAGGAAAGGAGAAAACTTAAAAAATGAGCATATCAATTTTAGACACTATATGGAACCCTTTAAACAAGGAACAACCTCTATTGCATATAAAATAAGATGGGATCCATATTTCAACTTCAAATAAATAAGTGTATTTTCACATTTTATTAGTAAATAAATAAAGAGGTGAAGAAGAGAAAGGCTTCCTATGCAGAGAGGTGAAGCAATCAACTTTGTTGGGGCACTGAATAAGCCTTCTAGTAGTGAAGCAATGCTTGTGGTTCCTTGAGGTGGCTCTATCAGAGTAATGAACATGATCATTGGAAGTAGAGTGACACTGGGGAATGTGCTTAACATATGATTAGAAGAAGCTTGGTACATTATTACCCTATCCTAAATCTAAATAGTCGAGTTTTGACATATATTTGAATGTGTTTAATCCAAGAAAATAGGAGAATCCATGTGGTAAAATTGCATAAGTGGTGAATCTAGGGTGATCCTTATGATGATTCAATAGTTCCTAAAGGTCTATATTCTATGCTAAAAGCAAGAACTATACAAAGAAGTTGAAGTTTTTCTAGGGTGTCACCAAGTGTTGTCGCTGCTACAACACCCTCCAAAATTTTTCCATATTTAAATTTTGGAGCCTACCTCCCATCATGTGAAGTGTCTCTTTTATTCGTCAAGTGTCATTTTATGTTTTTATACATGTTTGAAGTGTCCATTCCCCTTCCTAAGTGTTTTCGTATCATTAAGAGTAACTATACCACACTTTTGAGTCATAGCGCACCTTGTAGTTGCAAAATGACACTTATGTGTTGCATGACATGTGCTTTGTTTGTTGCACTTGGAGATTGTTTGGAAACTAGAATTTTCAAGTATATTTATTAGTTTTGGTTGCTATTTGAGTTGTATTGATGAGTTTAGATGTATAACGCTTGATCTTGCTCTAAACTCATTCTCTTTTTCCATGATTTTGTACCCCTCCATACTTAGTCATTTTTTGACCTTGCGACTCCTCCTTTGGGCTAGGAAGAGTGCATTGTGCACTCCTAGAGCCCAATAATGACCCTACTTGTTAGCTAGAAATTTTCCCTGTTCTACCCTAAGCCTTCCCCCTCTCTCCTGTGCATTGCGCATTAGTTAGCAGGAACCCTCTCCTTCCTACTTACTCTTCCTCCTTGTGTCAGCTCTGCCCCTTGTTTCCTAGTATTCCACATTGCACGCTTCAAGTAGGAAGTGCTTCCCCTCCTTGTGTCTTAGAACTATGCCCTGCACCCTCCTTGTGGCCATGGCCTTCCTCCCTAGTGCATGGTGTAGTCCCAGTGAATAGTCCTTATAGGCTTGCCTCCTAGAAATGCGCCATGCACCCACCTTGCCTCCTCCTCTTCCAGATCTATGGATGGCATAGTCTTAGTGGGAATTCTCTACCCCCTATCTCCTACAAGTGTGCCTTGTGCCTAGAAGTTACTCTTCCCTCTCCCTTGTGCACTGTTGATCCACAATTGGTACATTGCATAAATCATATTAGAGTAGGAGATTTTCGGGCTAATTTTTTCTTGCCATAAGTAATCCATACTTGCAAATGTTCTCAGTAAGCATGTCAGAGGATGTTGAGGAGATTTTACAAGAGAATTTGTCCAAAGAGGCATATTGAAGACAAATGCACAAAGGCACCATGTTATGATAGTTGAAGGGATGTTGGTTTGTGATGATTAAAGTGACACATGAAGACTTCATAATCTCTTTAGACCCTTTGGAGCATAGAAGGCAACTACAATGAAAGATCTGTTACAAGTATTGAAGACATAGTGGCAATATTGTCACTTCTTAAAGAACATATTGTTACAAGCCATTGAGTTCCAAGTCATCAATATCAATGACTTGTCTTGTTTCTGTCACATGATGATGTAATTTCAGAAAATATTGTAAATATGTGGAAGTACAAGAGTCACATATGGACAGAAGAGTCACTAAGAAAAGTCCAAAATTATTGTGGAATATCAAAGGTCACATTAGAAGTCCAATATTCATGGAGTTAGTTCAAGGGTTATGGGAATATGAAAGGTCATCCCTCTTGTTATAAAAGAAGCCTCATTACTCAAGAAAAATACTTTTTACCTTGGCTTATCCAACTAGGCATTATGATTAGAGAGAAGATTGTTCTTTTGGGGAGCAAGTAGTGGCTCAATGCTCCGATATTGGAGCTAATGGTGTCTCATTGTAAGCATGTATCTTGGAAATTTTGCTTAATAATAGAAGCTCATTGAGCCAACACACTTTCATGCATATATTGTGAATGTTGTAAGACTATTCTTTAAATGTTTGTGGTATGTGTTTATGTTCTTATGTATTAAATAAATTCAACTACTTCATTGGCTTTGGTGCTCATCTTGTTGAATGTGTGTTGTATTTTCTTTAATGATTGTTATGTTTATGTGAACTAATTCACTAGATGATTCAAAATTCTTTAATATGTATGTGTGTGTGTCTTTATTAGAATAATACTATTAATTTTCTTCTAAAGACACTTTCTCTTCCCTTTTGGTGAAAAAACCTTGACACATATTGCAATTGAACATTTCACAGGGCTTACTTACTTGCTCATTCGAAAGTACATGTGTGTTGCTCTCTTATGCTAACTATTGCAACCAAGGCGAATATTTAAGATAATGGTAGCCAAACCACATTCTAGATGGGGCTCCTACACTAAACAGTGTGAGGTATAACTAGGACTTCATATTGGGGACACCCCCCGTGTGTTAATTATTTCCAGCACCATGAACATATTCATACATGCATACATGTGCAAGCTAATGTCGGTGAAATTAGCCCTATTTTGAGTGCATTTCCATTAGATTTTAAGTCGTCCCCTCAATGAGGAAACCCTTGTTTCCTCATATTCTCTCTATCTTCTAAATTTTGTGTTGAGTCCCCATTATCTCTCATATCTTTTTGATGTGGAAGATCATAGGAAGAAAATATTCAGTGGCCTATGAAGGAGGAATCTAAAGAATGGTTCCATTTGGTGCCCATGAAAAGAGAAGTGATATTCATCCATTATATTGTTACTATTTTAGTTAGTAAGAAACTCATCTTTCCTATCTCCATTTCAGTGTTTATACAATATTCTTTATATTTCTGCATTATAATTTGAATCTCACTAGCATTTTATATTCAATCTTATTTTGAAGTGGATTTTATCTACTCTTGTTTTCTATGTTGAACACATGCCTAAATGATAGTAAACAATAAGAATATCAAGGTAAAATTTAATATAAAATGTTAATGAAATCCAAATTCCAATGCATAGTTACAAAGCATATTATATAAAAATTGAAATGGGGACATGAAAGATGAGTTTCTTATTAATTGAAATATAAACCACATATGGATAAAGATCACCTAAATCCTACCTTGGGAACTAAATGGAACTGTCGTTTAGATTCGTATTTCCTTCACCACTAAGGATCTTCCTCCTATGATATTTTGCCTTGAAATAATGTGAGATATAAGGGGGACCCAATAAAAAGTTAATAATATAGAGAGAAGATGAGGACACTAGGGTTTCCGCGCTGAGAGGATGACTTCAAAACACAGGGAAGTATACTTAGATCAAGGATAGTTTTACTAGCACTAAGTTACACAAGTAGGAATGTATGAATTCTACACCTCAAGCATCAATTTATAGCCCCAATAATTGCTTGAGGTCATTGAGGTATAGGTTGTACCATGTGCCTTCTAATGTAACTCATAAACCATATCAAAAAAGTGCTAAAATGTGTATATTTAAATTTTTTTGGTGCATTTTGAAGGCAAACACAAGATGTTTTTATAAAATTCATGGACATATACATATTTATTTTATGAGAATCACATATATATGAATTATGCTAGAATATAAATGGCGTATGGAAACTCAAAAAGTATTATTTGAAGAAATGTTTAGCGAGACATAGTCTTCTATAGGGAAATGAATTTGATGTCATGTCCAAAAGTTGCAACTTAGAACAATTTTGAAAAAATATTCTATAACATTCACTATTTACTCATGAAGGTAGATTAGTTGGATTCCACATGTACACCATGTGTACCATCTATCTGGCAATCAAATCTGACTTTTGTTTTTCTATTGAGTTTCATTCTTTGGAATTCTAGATGTTGGATATGTTTTGTAACACGATCATCAAGGTTATTTATGCTTGGTTCCGTTGTATTTGGATTCTGTTGTATGCTTGGAGGTAACCCCTAACTGCAAGAAGTCAATGGCCATTACATCCAAAGATTTAATAAAAACTTTTAAAATTATTGCCCAGAGGTATGGACCATGAGAACTTGTAATGAATAGTTTAGTTCAAAGACCCATCTTTGGAAACCAACATGACTAGAAATAATGAGGGTTGTAGAGTTTTTGAACTAGAAAAATGGTTTAGAAGGAAAATGAAGGAAGACATGGTTTATATTTAGGCAGTTAAGACTTTGAATTCAAGCCTATGTAGAAAGAATGATGAAAGATTGAGAAAATGTGTATGAATTCCTGGAAGTGGACCGTCTGTTAAGGGTTCAAAATATAAAAAACATAAGTACTAACAAGTAAATTTATGAAGTGTTAAATTGAAACAACTTGTTGCATCATACATTGTTCCAAGAGAAAAAAGACATAAATGAAATAACACATACAAGAGAAAAACAATGTATGCAACTGTGCCCAAAATTGGAATCAAAACAAACTTCTATCACTGAGTCCTTGAGAGATTTTTTTCATTACATATTGTCATGATTTTCAGGATCAAAACCCTTAAAAGTATCAAATTTTTATCCCTGTCCCCTAAACTAACTATTCAAATAATCAATTATAAAATTGATTTTAATTAGTTATAAAAACTATTCCAAAAATATTTTATAAATAAAAATAACTTTTATATATATATATAATATATATATATATATATATATATATATATATATATATATATATATATATAGATATATATCTCCACTTTCTAATATATATGCATATGCTAGAGTCTTTTCGGAGACATCCTATAAAATTGGAACCATACTGAGAACATTAGCATGGCCCCTGCGCAAGGATGAAAAATCGAGAAATGTTCTACTTTTTTTTTAATATACACATATGCTGGAAAAAACCACAGATGGTTTTTCGGAAACCACAAACCACTTTGAGCTCCCTCTAGTAGCAGTTTTTGAAAATTGTGATGAGGAGTGTCACATTTAACATCCATCATTGATTTGGAGTACTGGTGGTTTTGCAATTCGGGTTTGCACCACCTTCCATTCCATTAAACTCCGATTGAGTTAACCCATCCTAAACCATTGGATGGAGCTCAGACTAATTTCATTGGCTAATGATTATAGCAGCTACATAAAAATTACTTGATGCGTTGACTCATCAGCAGGTTTCATGTTTCATGTGGGCTGCATTTATACTTTGGAGCTATTTTTATTGATCTTGCATGTACCATACCAGAACCATAAACAACATGAGATAAGTCAGAGCCAATTGAACTAGCACTAGCTTGATGAAACAAACGATGCCTCAGGAATATTCTGCGTAGATTGATGCTGCCATGGAAGTCTAACAAAGTCTTTATAAACTCATTGTTGTGTTGGAGAAAGTCGACCAGGCTTTGGCATAAGTGCCTCCCAATATTTTTTTACATGAGAAGATTTCCACCTTTTATACCTCTATGAATTGTGTTCATGTTGTGTAGATAGGCCAACCCAGATTGAATTTGGCATGTGTATATCCTTATTACAAGCTCTTCAAGTAGTCGAAAATCATTAATTAACTTGTGGATTGAGCCTCCAGGAACATATTATAGATATATGTAAAAACAAATCCTCCATAATTTCATTACCATAATATTGTATAATATTAGGATGTTCCAACCTGCTGAGAAGATTTATTTCGTTTTGGGTATCTACACCATTTTCCAAATTCATTACTGCTTCATGACTAATATCTATTTATCTCCCTCATAAATATGAATTTTTTATAATTGTGGGTTTTTTATGGTCTATCTGTTGATAGGCTGACACAATACCAACATATTTGTAATGATATTTTTTTGGGCATTTATGCAATTACTTCGACCTGTGTGATTTTGTATATGATTATGGGATATATCCCACATCAGTTATATATAAAATGATCTTATTTTTTATGTCTCAAGGCTCTCATTTCATATCAATGCTTGAGAATCCCCATCGGTCCCATCGTGGGCCCTTCCTCGATTTTGCATCTTATGTGGTTCATTGTGTACATGTTGCATGGATTGTGGGACTCATCATTCTGTACATGTTGCATGGGTTCATTGTGTACATGTTGTGGGACTCATCATTTTGTACATGTTGCATGGCTCATCATTGTTCATTGTGTACATGTTGCAGGACTCATCATTATGTACATGTACATGTTGCGTGAATCACTATTATTCATTGTTTATATGTTGCACAGATTATGGGACTCATCATTCTATACATTTTGCATGGGTTCATTGTGTACATGTTGCATTCTTCATTGTTCATTGTGTACATGTTGCATGGACTATGGGACTCATCATTCTGTACATGTTGCATGGGTTCATTGTGTACATGTTGCATGAATCATCATTGTTCATTGTGTATATGTTTCATGGACTGTGGGACTCATCATTCTGTACATGTTACATGGGTTCATTGTGTACACGTTGCATGGATTCATTGTGTACATGTTGCATTCTTCATTGTTCATTGTGTACATTTTGCATGGATTATGGGACTCATCATTCTGTACATGTTTCATGACTCATCGTTCTTCATTGTGTACATGTTGCATGTATTGTTTACATGTTGCATCACTCATCATTCTATACATGTTGCATGGACAGACGGTGGGATTCATCGCCGTCCTTAATTGAAAAATACAAAAAACTCCATTACTTTGATTATGAAAGTTGAGCTACAACAGGTTTGACTATGCGATATTGAGCTACAACACGTTGTGTACATGTTATTGGACTCATCATCAATATTTGAGCTACAACAAGTTGTGTTATGCAATATTGAGCTACAATAGGTTGTGTACATGTTGCATGGACTGTGGGACTCATCAACACCATCCTTAATTGAAAAAAACAAAAAAATCCCTTACTTTGCCTATGCAAGGTTGAGCTACAACATGTTGTGTACATTACTTTGGCTATGCAAGATTGAGCTACAACATGTTGTGTACATGTTGCATGGATTGTAGGACTCATCATCACAATCCTTAATTGAAAAAAATAAAAAAACTCCATTACTTTGATTATGCAAGATTGAGCTACAACAAGTTGTGTACATTACTTTGACTATGCAAGATTGAGCTACAATAGGTTGTGTACATGTTGCATGGACGGTGGGACTCATCCCCATCCTTAATTGAAAAAAAAACAAAAAACTCCATTACTTTGACCATGCAAGATTGAGCTACAATAAGTTGTGTACATGTTTCATGGACTGTGGGACTCATTGTCATCCTTAATTGAAAAAAACAAAAAACTCCATTACTTTGACTATGCAAGTTTGAGCTACAATGGGTTCTTTCCATTTGGGCTACCTAATATATAGTCAAAATTTAGCTACAATAGGTTCTTTCCATTTGTACTATCTAATATTCTATCTCCATTATGTTCTTTCCATTTGGACTAACTAATATTCTATTATTTTTATAGCATCATTTACATAAAATATGATTGTTGATACAATTAGTGATTTGGAAAAATGTACAACTTTCAAGAATAATTGATTTGTGAATAAAATTCAAAATAAATCCACAAGGATTACCACTATAAATTGGATCTCCAATAACAATTTGGGTTATTCAATGATATTATAATAATGATAAATGTTTATATCAAGAAGGAAGCTCCATGATTTATATATAATTTCAAGCAATTATGGGTCCTTGCAGTTGGTTTCACAGGCTTTAGGAACTAATTTTTTCCACTACTCATAGCTTACATAAGGTGAATATGATAAGTTAGTATAGAAAAAAAGAACAATAATGGAATCCATTATACCTCCTTACCTTTCCCCACTTGTGTTAGCATATCCCCTATATGCATTCATGATCTATTGGTCTTGGTTATCAACTTTTTTTCTTTTCTTTTTTTTTTCTTTTTTTTTTTTAACTACAAAACCAAAAACATTTACAATGGTTACAACACAATGGTATATCTAACTCATGGCGATTAGTATAGAATAAATAAAATATCTATGCATAATTTTTAACAAATTTAATTACAAGGTTAATATGATAAGTTAGCATAGAAAAAAAGGAACAATAAAGAAATCCATTATACCTCTTTACCTTTCCCCATTTATCCATTATACCTCCTTACCTTTCCCCACTTGTGTTAACATAGTCCCTATACGCATTCATGATTTGTTGGTATTGGTTATCATCTTTTTATTTTATTTTTTTAACTACAAAATAAAAAATTCTTACAATGTTTACAACACCATGGTATATCTACCTCATGGCAATTAGTATAGAAAAAATAAAATATCCATGCATAATTTTTAACAACTTTAATTATAATTTTTCTAAGGAGAAAATTTGGAATATTGCATTCTCTCCACCTTTGAATAACACCATCCTAAGTGTTCTTTCTAAATAACAATATTGATGATAAAATTAGGGATGCATATGCCTCTGTCATGGCATCTTCCATCTACAAGTGGCTTTATCAAGCTTAAAGTGTTTCCTTTGGACTTTTACCTACACAATGGCTTAGTCATGGAACAATGCTACTTTCTTGGCTAATATGAATAACGATTCTGGCTAGAAATCTCCCTTTGGTTCCACCTAAATTACAATGTAATCAATAGTATGGTTAATATCACATACATATTTTTTTAAGTAGAGATGCATGAAAAACATTATGTTATATAATATTTGATGAAAAAGCAAGTTTATAAGTTGTTAGTCCTATTATTTTAAAAATTTCAAAGGCTCCACAATATTGAGGTGCAATTTTGTCATAGGCTTGAAGGTTTAGAGAACTTTTTAATGGTTTTATTTTAAGATAGACATGCTCACCAAATTTTAATTATTTATGCATTATTTTTCTATATATGTAACTCTTTTGTCTATCTTCGAGTTTTGTTTGATCTTGATGATTTTTTGCTCCATTTATTTCAGCATTTCCAGTCCAAGTGCGATTTTATTTATTTGATTTTCCCAACTTACAAGCATATTATATATTCAACCATATAATGCCTAGAAAGGACTCACTTTTATTGACGCTTGAAAACCATTGTTTTAAGAAAATTATACCAAATGCATATATCCTTTCAATTTACTTCGTTTACTCATAAGATACATGTGAAACATGTCCTTTAGTACTTGATTGTACTTTCTATTTTTCCACCTATTTGCGGATGAAAATTTATCTATGTACCCAATCCTTCAAATAATCCTTTTTAAAATATTGATGTGAACTTTAGATCACTATAAAGTATGATTGTTGTAGGTATTCCATACAACTTGAAAAATTCTTTCATAATTTTTTTTTGGCAATATTTTACTTCTTTAAAAGTGGATTATAAGGATAAAATGAGCAGCCCTACTTAAATTATCAATTACAACCATGACACATCATGTTGTTTTATTGTTCATATTGTGATGAAATTCATGGTGATTACATCCGATATTCATTCAGGAATGGATGGAATTTGCAACAGCCATTGCTAGGGGTTTATGTTCCACTTTAACTTGTTTTAATTCAATGCATATTGCAATGTAATTGGCCATTTATTTTTCATTATATGTTATTAACGTCGTTTCCTTACTATAGTGATAATTTTCTTGAAAGGCATAAGAAATATTACTCGCCTGAGTAATATTTCTTGTGCATTTCACCTTTGAAAAATGATTTAAAATTGTATTTTTAAATTTAGTTGTATAATTTTTTAAGGTTAGTTATATTGTTGTAGTTATTTTATTGTAACAACTTATAGTGATAGATTTTATATTATTTTGAAAATTTTATTATGTAGGGTTATTTTTTAAATATTATATTTATTTTTATTATTTATATTTAAATTTACGAAAATAAATGAAATATGAAAATAAAAGAATAAGAAATGAACACAACATTTAGTTAAATGACACAAGATATATCATGGTTAAATATGATATAGGGAAAACCCCAGTTAAAGGTAAGGTCTATGTTCTTCTCTATTTTCTTCAATTATGAAAATGAAAATTTTAAAAATGGGGAACTCACTATAGAGTTTCCTTTGATACTTTGGTTTGAATATTTGTTATAGAATATTATTCCTCCTTGTTATGCTCTCAAATCCCACACCTATATGCTCTGCTCAACTACAAAATATGTACAGTGCTGGAAGAATGGAACCCCCTCATCCTCTTGGTGGCCCAATATTTAACATAGTATGATAGCTATCTAGGGTTAGGAATTTTGCATGCCCAAAATTTTAGTTAGTGTTAAGAATACTTGGACCTTATAGAATATTCTTGGAAATCCACATCTGACTAGCCTCACACATGAGTAACAGGGGGTTGAAATGACATCCACATGTCACTAGCCTCACACATGAGTAATAGGGGTTGACATGGCATCTACATGTACCATGGTGGTTAATAAGTAGGTCAACTTGTCGGAGGCATAAATTTCACATATGAAATCCAATTGAGTTTATTTTTTCTTCATTAAAAGGATAACAAATTTTTGACCCCACAAAATTGATCTATAAGGTTATGGACCCCAAATATCAAAATTTGAACCTACCACTAAAATGAACCTTGCAAACCAATTCCTCTATTTCTTCCACCGAAAGGTACCAAAAAAGAAGATAAACTATATATTGTGCAATTTCAATCATTTAAACTTCTCTAACACTAAGTATATTTGTATAGATAGTTGCTATATATATGTTTGAAGAATTTATAGTGAGACACTTTAATTTCATTGCATAGAAGAAGTCATATTCCATGAAATGTTTTTCATGTCTTAGATAGTGATTAAATGCACCCATATTTCCATGTCTATAATTTTAACTTATGTTTTGATATTTCAGACCTTAAATCCATCCATGCATTACTAGATTTTTAACCATTAGAAGTTATTAGATCATATTGTATATGAATTGTAAATGCATGTTAAGACATGTTATATTAAAATAAATGATGTTGTGAATATGTTATGTGGAGTCCTAATGTGGAGCTTAAGGACAAGGCTTAAATAGAAAATTGATAGGTATCTATATGTTATAAATACACTTTCCAAGGTCCATGCGATAGGGTTACCATGATGCCCTCTATGTTATATAACATGAGAATGTTGGAATATAATATATAATGGTCCAAGATGAATATAAAGGGTACACGATGGATATGAATAAATAAGAGAAAAATATGAAAGGGGACTCATGGAAAAGGAAGCCTCTATTTCCAAGTTCCAATGCAATAGATCGCATACCTTCTATCATGTACCTTAAATTAAAGTCACCATCACTTTTGACTTAGAAATCTACATTAAAAATTCTTGAAATGGAGGGTGAAGGAAAGTAACTTAGATAAAGGAGCATAGAAAATGATCCTTGTAAGGAGAATCACAATAATTTTGGGAAGATGTTAATGTCCTTTATTCAATTCTCGTACCTTATGGAATTTTATGCATCCTCGCCACTATCCTCATGATATCCATTTTTCCATATCAAATATTTTTATTATATCCTATTAAGAATTAAAAAATAAAAAGATGGATTTGGAGCTCTTGTAAGCTAAATTACTGGTTTTACATGATTGTGGATGCTAAAACATTTAGGATGCCATTACCCACTTGATATTACTAATTTAATTATATAGAAGTAATTTATTTCTCCATCAATATTTCTCAAGTAAAAATAAACAATTGTAATAGTTTTACATGCACTAGAACACAATATGGTAATGAAATCCTAAAGGGATCTATAGGAGACAAAGGAAATTCCAAAGCTACGCTCTGTATGGTAGTGGAAAGAGAGTTTACTATTGGTTGATGTTTGGATGAGGTGATTTGAGTGCACCTTCGTGAGAAAATTAGCTAAGTCATGAGAAATGAGTTGGTTTAAGTGAGATATACATATATAATTGGTTTCCTTTACCTTGTGACCTAATAGCTCATCTTGTAGGTGATATCCACATTGGATGCTTATGGTTGAGTGATAAATCTATCTTACACACTATTTTTTTATTGGGATGCAATTTTTCTTATAACCATATCAATTGTATTTAAATGGGATATTGGAGTATAAGTATAAACTAAATTGAAGTTTTTATTATGTAAAATGCTTTCAGAATGGAGCACCCTTTATTTGAGGTCCTTGAAAATGATAAAAATTGACTTAATCAATGCCTTGATTCATGGGATACTAGGAACTATTGTTATTGGGACAACTTGTTTGATTAAGTATATTTTTCTAAACCTCAGTTTTAGGGAAAGTTGATTATGCACTCAAGGCATATAAAGGTATAAACATATGAGATTATTTGCTGTATTCATATCAAATTGGTAGCTCTATTATATTGATCAATAATGAAGATATATCGACATTTTTCAATACCACCTTATAATCTTAGAATCTCCTAAAATTAGGTTCATAAATATTGTATAAGGAAGAAGATTCCAAGAATATAAAGTAGTGTTATAAAATACCGATATATCACCATAATAGCTCAATAAGGGAGATCTTCAAAGTTCATATATGGATATGAAAAACAAGCTCTCTTATCCATACATTTGGACCTCCTTGGGTGCATAACCAAATTTGTAGGCGTGACAAAGTTACATTTTATCACTCAAGTGGTCCAAGTAATAATAGTAACTAGCATCCCATGAATCAAGGAGTTGATCAAGTCAAATTTTATCTCCCTAAAATCTCATACATTAAGGGTTCACAATTCCAAAAGGTTCCTAGATAATAAAAACTCAAAATTGGTTTACTCCCATACCTTAATAGATTCTTTTATAATATTTTATTAAAGGATAGGTGTTTAAAATCTATTTTCCATTTCTACACTTCAAATCTCTATTCTTGGATGAGGATATGATTGTTTGCATGAAATGTATGTGTGTGTTGGGTTGGGGTGTGGAGTGGGGGAGTGGGGGGTATTAATTGTTGGTGTGGTGCACAAAGAAGGGAGGGAGAGGGGTGATGAGGGTGTTCATGTATTTTCCATTATTTCAACTATCCTATGCTTCAATTATTTTTCTACAAATGTATAATATTTAATTAAAACATGCATTATTTAGATATCAAGCCTGTTTTTAAGAATACATCCATTTTAAATGGTGAACTAGGATGGGTAATGGGTTATAATTTTTATTAGGTTCAAGTGGGTATCCATTATGGACTAGAAAATAATTTATGTGTATGCTAAAATCAACAAAATATTATATATTTAATTGATTTAAATGGAATGTATATAATTCAATGATTTCAAGGTTGGTTATTATTAGTCAGAGAACTTGTCAAAGGAAAATTCGCTAAAATTTTCTAGTATCAAGGAAATAATAGAGCTCCAAATTACCACATTAATGAATGGTCAATATTATTAAAAAAATAAAATATGAAACACATTATATATTGGTGTGTATATGCATGATATTGCTTAGATATTTTCTAAAACAACATATTATGGTATTATGACCCTAGTATAGCAAAAAATAAAATATACGTAATTATCCTAAGACAATTATAGCTCAAGAATAAAATGGAGGATAATATATAAGATGTTTACTTGCATCTACGAATCTAGTGAGTTTACTCCATCACCTATGATGTTTCACATCCAATCATTGTTTCCTTAGTGAAAATTACTCCTTAAGATGAGTCATTGTTGCACCACGTGACATTCATTTTAAGATATATTAACTCTATAAAGGAGGCTAAATTAAGTGAATATTCATAACCATATCGTTATAGATACCTCTAATTTATAGATTCACTAATCCCATATAAGTGGCTCTCAATGAGAGGCACCCATATCACATAAGATTCTCATTATCCACCTATCTACAAACACTGACAAAATTCAATGGTTACCAGCCTAATTTATTATAGAGACAAAATTTACATTCTTGGTTGAATATGTACATCATCACACTCTCTCATAATAAGGAAGTGAATGGTTTTAGCATAAATTTTTTATGAATTCATGTGCAAGAATAAGATATTAGATACATAAAAAAAATAGTCATAGTAGATGGCTAATCGACAATGGAATAACTAAGATGAAATTTTAATAAATGATAGAGAGTATAAAAATAAAATTATTCATAGTATATGAATGATGGGTAAATGGAATATCATAGCAAATGGAATTAAAGATGACAAAAAAAGTGATGAAAAAATCAATCATAATAGATGAATAGTGAACAAATGGAATGAATAGATAAGACAAATATAAGAGAAAGATAAATAACAAAGAAGATAATATTTTTGATTCAGTCATTGGAGATTCCACAGTAAGAAGATTTTTCTGCCAACGTTTCGAATCCCAACTGGGATCCATCAAGAGTGATAAGCGGAGGAAAACATAAAATAGAATCTAATGTTCAAATAAATAATCCAAACGTACAAAAAGATCATTTGAATGGTTATGGTTTTCAAAGTGTAGTTATGTCTCATTCTTTGAATTTATTTGATTGATATGATGCTATTTTTTTGAGGGAATTTTGGTTTTCAGAATGGAGCAATTGGTTGATATATACATTTATTGATTATGTGATTTAGACCTTTCATCTATTTTGATGTGATTATTGCTTGATGTATACATGCATTTTTACGGTCTATGATTTGATATTCTTATGATGCTAAGGAATATTGAAAATGAACACATGGTTATATGATAAATATATTATGTTATATGATTCTATTGATGGTTTTTCAAGTGGGAAAGATATGTAGAGGTAGGATGGTTTTGTGTTATTTATGATTGACATGTATATGACATTGCCCATTGTTTGTTCATGATTATTGGATAGTTCTATTTGATATGTTGTCTTTAGATGTGTGTAGAGATAGGGAAACATTTTCAAAACAATATTACACATGGAAAAGGGTTGTATGATGAGATGTGGCAGGATGAGTACAATGATTAAGATGAAATCTAGGCTTATATCCTACCTACTAACCTCCTTGACAAGTTATAGGTTGAAAAACCTATGTTTTATGTTATTTTTGGAGGTTACATAATAGTGTAAGGGTGGGCCATGGATTCAACCACTCATGAGGTATTTCTAAGGGGTGCATAATAAGATGACACTAATTATTCATTAGTGACCATTAGTCTCTCACTAATGGTGAATGAGATGGGTTAGTTAAGTCCCAACCATCAAACCATGCCCCATCATTTAAAAATGATACTTGAAAGACATGTGGAAACAAGAAGCACTCTATGCATACTAGTAGGTAGTACTTGAAGGGCATGCAATTGTATGGAACCTTTAGTATATTCCACCTAAATATTTGTATAGGTTATATTTATTTGCACTATAGGTTATATCTATTTGTTGGTGCAAATTATTTGAAGAGTTATAGAGCTGATGTCTATCTCTTGTTACTGAATACCTAAAGGAACTAAGCTAATTTGTCTCACCCTTGCTATTGAATTTGATTTAGTTTATGTATAATTTGGAGAAAAGTAACTTTTGGCATATGCATTTTATTTTAGCATGGTAAATTGAATGAATTGCGTGTGTGGTTTGATTGATCATATCAACTTACACATGATTTTATAAAATGGTAAATATTATAAATTGAAAGGGAAATGCATATAGAAAAGGGTGAGTTAAATGGAAATAAAAGTAATTTTAATTAAATAGGAAACAATGATCTCGTGCACCCATTCAGTGATGAAAAATAAAAGGGGACCTAGAGAACATTTAAGAGTAAAACTAGGAGAATGGGTTAGGATGTGGTGAATAATATCTATTTTACATTTTAAATAAAATAACTACTTTTGTATGAAGTGACACATGGGTGGTAGAATAATATGACATTAGTAATTAAAATAATTAGTATTTTGCATCAAAGGATATATAAGATGGAAAAATGGTCTGAGATGCAAAAAATATATAAGAAACAAGAATTGGGATTGGGATCTCACCTCTTTACACTCTAATGCTAGATGGATGTCATAATGTGAACAAATTTACTTGGTGAGATGGTGTTGAGTTTGGTCTCAAGAATGTGGTAATTCCTTGGAGGTGGGTGGCTCAATGCTATGGAGGCACCATGCATTCTACTTACTATTTTTTGTACTCTTCTCATACAACCCATTGCAACTTTGAGGTCCTCGAGAAGAAGATTTCCCAATTGGAAGTTAGTAGGGTGGTCAATTAATGAATACATTTCATATTTTAAGTGTAAAATTGAAGCTAATACTTAAAAATGGAATAAAATAAAAATCAAGGGAGGCTCTACTCTAGCTATTAGGAAAATGTATGTAATTTTATAACGTTCAATTTAAAGAGAGACATATTATACTTTGAAATTATTTTCAAGGTCTTCCTAATTTAATATAATTTTTGAATTAAATATTGCATGGGAGATTCGTAACACTAGAATAGAGTTTATAAAATAGTTTTATATTTTTTCTCAAACCCAACCAAAGCATTTAGTCTTAATTAGGACCTAAAAGACTATTTTTGTGTAATTTAACAATTTTTTATATTTTGTCTTTGAGGTTTCTATGAGTCTCATGATTATGTAGATTATCTTCTGAATACATCGCATTAGGTTTCTTTTTGATCAACATTTCGAACCAGCAATGGTGGTTCATCTTCAGGATGTGAAAGATTATTGAAAGACTAGTCTCATTTTTCCATATATATATATATATAAAGATGTATGAGATGTTTAGCTGATAGATATAATTGATGAATCTCTGCATCTCTTTAAGAATGTAAGGTTAGTCTTCTTTTTCCTTAAGAGTAATTGGTGTCGTTCAAATCTGTGAAATTCTTTCATTATCTCCCTTTTGTATTGGGTGAGTATTTTGCTTTTGAGGTTTTTGCGAGTCTCATGATTATGTAGATTATCTTCTGGATACATCGCATTAGGTTGCTTTTTTATAGAAGTTTCGAACTAGCAACGGTGGTTCATCTTCAGGATGTGAAATATTATTGAAGCACTGGTCTCATTTTTCCATATATATATAGAGATGTATGAGATGTTTAGCCGACAGATATAATTGATGAATCTCTACATCTCTTTAAGAATGTAAGGCCAGTCTTATGTTTCCTTAAGAGCAATCTGTGTCATTCAAATCTGCGAACTTATTTCATTATCTCCCTTCCATATTGGGTGAGTATTTTGTCTTTGAGGTTTCTGCGAGTCTCATGATTATGTAGATTATCTTCCGGATAAATCACATTAGGTTTCTTTTTGTATCCGAAAGATAATCTACATAATCATGAGACTCATAGAAACCTCAAAAACAAAATACTCATCCAATATAGAAGGGAGATATTGAAAGAAGTTCACAGATTTGAATGACACAGATTGCTCTTAAGGAAAAATAAGGCTGACCTTACATTCTTAAAGAGATGCAGAGATTCATCAATTATATCTGTCAGCTAAACATCTCATACATGTCTATATATATATGGAAAAATGAGACCAGTCTTTCAATAATTTTTCACATCCTGAAGATGAACCACCATTGCTGGTTCGAAACGTCGATAAAAAAGAAACCTAATGTGATGTATCCAAAAGATAATCTACATAATCATGAGACTGGCAGAAACCTCAAAGAAAAAATACTCACCTAATACGGAAAGGAGATAATGAAAGAAGTTTGTAGATTTGAACGACACAGATTCCTCTTAAGGAAAAAGAAGATTGACCTTACATTCTTAAAGAGATGCAAAGATTCATCAATTATATCTATTGGCTAAACATCTCATACATCTCTATATATATATATGGAAAAATGAGACCAGTCTTTCAATAATCTTTCACATCCTAAAGATGAATCACCATTGCTAGTTCGAAACGTCGATAAAAAAGAAACCTAATGTGATGTATCCGGAAGATAATCTACATAATTTTTTATATGGTTAAAAATAGGAATGCACACTTCACGTAAAGAAATAAAACATATAATTAAGGCACACACTTCTTTCCTTCATAAAAAAATGTGTATACATCTTGGGGTATGTTTTCTTGGCTTAAAAATTTGTATTTGTATGTTTTTTAAAGAGGGGAGGGGGATTATTTATTGGGTTTTTTTCACATGACTAAGGAGGAAATATATGCTTTCTTAGACAATATTTCACTCTCTTATTAAGTTTCTTAATCCATTTTATTGATTGATTAGAATTCATAATTTTATCTTGAAGAAACCCCACAACGACCAAACCATAGGGATTTTTCTATTTTGTAATTTCCCAAGCTAAAAAAGGAAATGGTCTTTTACAAGTTTTAATATGGCTAATATGCATGATATTGTTATGATGCAACTTCTTACCATGTCACATTTCATGCAAAATAGATATAGCTTAGTAAATATTGTTGGATTTTAAGCACAATTATAGGATCTAAAACAAAGGAATATTGTGGTCATTAGATTGTTTTCCATGGATGAAATAAAGTAGATGAAGTACCAAATTCAAACTTGTCTCAATCAAGGTAGTGAGATAAAATGCACAAGGGAAAGTAAACTAAGCAATTCTCATTTAGGCATGGGGTCTAGCCAAGGAGAAGGAACTAGGATGAGTAAATGATATGGGGGATTGAACAATGGAAATGAAAAGCCTATGTAAGGTGTTATCACAAAAAAATTGATCATCTAGCCATAATTTACTAGATGGATTGAAGTACACCATGTAAGGACAATTTTACCATAGTAAAATTGCTTTGACTGTGAGAAATTACTTAATAAACCACATTTGTTAAGTCATTTATAATTAAACCCATGAAGAATAATTAAATAAATCACTATTTATTTAATTATCTTCTA